>CABHPR010129582.1:0-20213 GCA_902168415.1 Peromyscus melanophrys | reverse complement strand
AGACACAACACACACCTGTAACACCTGTGCTGTGTGAGACGGAGACAGGAGGCTCACTGGGGTTCTTGGCTACCGCCTAGCTCTAGCAAATTCAGTGAGAGCCTCTGTCTCAAGGGAATAAAGCAGTGACAGGGCATCTAACATTCTCCTCTGGCCTCAAATGTGTGCACTCGTGCACACACACACACACACACACACACACAACCAGGTCAATGTGACATAAGATCTGCCTCCTCATGAAGAACCATCTTTCCTCACAAGCACACATCAGTGGGAACTGTCACAAGCACACTGTGTCACCCTCACGATGACCCATTGAGTCTCTAGATAGAAGACTGCGTCTGTTGTGCTGTTCCTCTTACTTAGGTCCAATTCTGGTCCTCCTGTAACTATAGATGACGTCTCTATTGGGAAGAGTTCATAATTCTCAGTAGTTTTAGTGTTTTATAAAACTAAACATGTTCTGTACGGTGGTTTGAGTAAGAATGGACCCATAAGTTTGGTCCCCAGATGGTAGAACTAGGAAGGGTTAGGAGCTGTGGCTTGTTGGAGGAAGTGTGTCACTGGGGTAGGCTTTGAGGTTTCCGCAGCCCAGGCCATTCCTAATCAGTACTCTCTGCTTCATGCTTGTGGATCAATATATAAGTTCTCAGCTACTGCTCCAGCGCCATGCCTGCCTGCATGCTACCATGCTTCCCACCATGATGGCTATGGATTCTAGTCCTCTAGAACTGTAAGCCCCCAACAAATTCTTTCTTATGTGTTAGTAATACCTTAGTAATGATATTTTGTCACAGCAATAGAAAAATAAGGCAGTCATCAGAAAATTCTTCTTGGGAATTTACCCAAAAGAGATGAACTCACCTTCACACAGTGCTGTACACGGGCATTTACAGCAGCATTCTGTTACTCTGTTTTTGAGAAGTTCTCACCAAGTAGCCCACACCTTTAAAACTGATCCTTATGTATCAGGTTCAGCAGCTTTATTAACTGCAAGCACCTGGATATAGCCAGGCCATTTTCTAGTAGGTGGACAGGTAACTAATGAAGAGGCAGGATTCTGCACTAGAAAGAGCTAACAAGCCAGAAAAGTATGGGAAAAACTTCATGGCACATTGCCACAGTGTCCACAAAAAGGCAGGGGCAGGTGTCAGGGCACAGTGGTTGCACTGCCTGTACTGCTACAGAGAACTCCCATCACTATGCTTTGTCAGTGACAGAGCAGGCTCTTTCTCTGTAACAACTGCAGCTCTAATCAGACAAAGACAATGGAAGAAGATAGGGCCTGTGGGAGGAGAGTGGGGTGCTCAGTTCTTCCTACTTCATTTAGCCAGGCACTTGAAATTTGTTAAATAATAAAACAGATTGTGTGCTTGTGTGTAGAAGTACATGTATGTGTATCTTTTTTTAATTTTTTTGAGACAAGGCTTCACTACTAGCCCTGGCTGGCCTGGAATTTGTCATGTAGACCAGGTTGGCCTCAAACTCAGGAATCTGCCTCCAGAGCGTTGGGACAAAAGTATATGCCACCATACCCAGAATTTTACTTTTTGAGACAGGGTCCCTCATTGAACCCAGAACTTACCAAATTGGATGAATAGGCCAATGAGGCCCAAGCTAGTCTCCACCTCCCCATCTCTGTGACAGCTGGAGCCTGCAGCTGTGTCCAGTTCTTCATGTAGATGCTGGGTATCTGGGGAACCTGAACTCCAGTCCTCATGCTTGCATAGCAAGCAACTTTCCCCTACTAAGCCGTCTCCAGGAAGTCTGGTCTCACTTTATTTCAAGTATTCCATACAGACCACAGTCCTCACATGACGGCTGCCACAAACATCAAATGCCAAGTGTCTGGGAAACAGTCTTCCAGAAGCCTTTAAAGGCACATTCTCAACTGTCAGTACTCCAGACACTTGACTTTTTGCTAAAGGAACTATCGAGTTGACATAATCAGCCAGGCATGCAAGTCATATACAAGTGTTCTTGCACATAATTATAAAGCTATCTGTTTATTCTACACAAGCATATATGCTAGGCTTAAGTTTATGATCTTCAGAAGCTAGCCCTGGGCCTGATAGGCATTTTTGTTTGACCAAGTTTTGAATAGCCAAGTCTCCTATAACCATCTGGTTCTACTCCCATCCAATTTTTGTGTCAATTCAAGTTTTTCAATAAACTTCTCTTGTATTTCTAGAAGGTAGCTTCTCCCAACCCCAAGAAACCCCCAGGGAGGTATCACTACTGTTTCTGAGGGCAGCCTGCTGGGTCTTCTGGGCTTGTGCTTTCTTCAACACACCTGCCTTTTCTTTTTTGGGAGTTTTCAATGTCCCAGCTTAGCCAGGCATGGTGGTGCACGCCTTTAGTCACAGCACTCTGTAAGGCAGAAGCACATCTAAGAGTTCTAGGCCAGCCTGGTCTACATGGTGACACCCTGTCTTGAAAACAAATGTTCCAGCCTACAAACCTTTTTAAGAAGCCACAGGAAGTAAATCAGCTAGTGTTCGTAAACCCACACGAAGAGATGGCAACAGTAGACTGTCTTCAATTCTATTTTTGGTGTTGTTTGCTTTAGAGATCATTAGGGTTTCTTTTATTTTTATGTATGAGTATGAGCATGTGAGTCCAGGTGCTCAGAGGTCAAAAGAGGGCATCAGATCCTCTGCAGGAGCAAAAAGTGCTAACCACTGAACCATCTCTCCAACCCCTTGATTTTTGGGGGACATGGGGTCTGGCTACACAGCCAGGGCTGGCCTAGAACTCCTGCCTGAGCCACCCAAGTACTTGGCTGGATTACAGGTGTACCCCACCATGACCTGGCTCTTCCTCAGATTTTAAGAATATAAAACCCCGGGTCGGGCCAGTGGTGGCGCACGCCTTTAATCCCAGCACTCGGGAGGCAGAGGCAGGCGGATCTCTGTGAGTTCAAGGCCAGCCTGGGCTACCAAGTGAGTTCCAGGAAAAGGCGCAAAGCTACACAGAGAAACCCTGTCTCGAAAAAAGGAACATAAAACCCCAGGCTGGAGAGATGGCTCAGCAGTTAAGAGCATTGGTTACTCTTCCAGAGGTTCCTGAGTTCAATTCCCAGCAACCACATGGTGGTGGTTCACAACTATCTATAGTGGGATCTGATGCCCTCTTCTGGCATAAAGTCAATAAAGCACTCATACACATTTTAAAAAAAAAAAAAAGGAACACAAACCTCTTCTTTAGTTGGATAATTAAAAAACAAAAATGGTAACACATTTTAAATATAGACAGAAAGCAAACCAAAATTAAAAATAGATGGTTTTCCTTTTTTCAAACATGTCAGGTCCCCCAGGCTGTGACACTGACCCTCCAGAGTGAGAGTGACACCCTATGAAGGAATGGCAGATATCAAGTACACACATGTACCAGTTTGGCCTTCAGTCCCCAGCTGCCCAGTGAGCCAGCTCCAGTCACCCTTGTTTCAGGGGTCCTCTCCGGATGACAAGACAGTGACATGACAGCCTGTACAGAGCTCAGCTGATTTTCATTATGCAATCATTAAAAGTAAAACATTGCCTAGGCATAGACAGATTAGAATCAAACACAGGAATGCATGTGACAATTCTGTTTATCTTCCATTTTGGTAATTTCACAACAATATCCAAAATTATAAACACTTGCATTTTCCCTTAGTCTGGCCCTACATAACTGCAATTCCTGAAGTAGCACAGCATCCATAGCTGACACCTCTGAATATCAACCAAGTCCTCTGGGAGGATCTTATATCTGCACAAAGAACATAACGGAATTCATAACTACAGTCAGTGCAGATTTAGAAGTGGAGATGGGGTGTGTGTGAGCTTCAGGAATTGGTGGCCGAAGTGAGTCTGCAGTGCTAGAGGCTGAGAGGGATGCACTCTGAACCCGGTTGTGATGAACGCCCTGAGTCCAGAGCCCTGTGCCTGTTCCCAATGCTGAGAGCCCGGCGCACACTTTCTGAGAGCAAAGGTGACAAGCACCGCTAAGACAAGAGACAACGTCTGCACACAGACAGGAGACAGAGGTCAGAGCGGTGACACTTGAAGACCAGCTCCAAAAGGAAGAATGTCTAAACAGAAACAAAAACTGCCAATAAGAAAATACTGAGGGTCTGGTGCTGACACAAGGCTTGATCCTAGCACATGGGTATTGGCGAAATTACTAAGGCCACTCCACGTAGTTAAGAGGAAGATTTATTTAGTGGGTAACTTACAAGTGAAGGGATAGGCAGGTGGTGGGTTCTGGAAAAGACGCAGCGCAGTCCGGCGGTGTTCTCTGGAGAACTCTGCTCAGTCTACCTCTCGGGTCCAGGTCCAGGAACAAGAGAGCGCTGCGTGTCCCAATCTCAGGTCTCCAGGCCCTCCCTTGGCCCCACCTTGTAGGCGTGATAGTTACCGAAGCCGCAATGGGGGTTGGAACTTCCAGACCAAAGCTGGCATGGCTACCCACTACACATGGGAGGCAGAGGCAGAAGGATTTCTCCGAGTTTGAGGCCAGCCTGGTCTACAAAGTGGTTTTCGAGACAACCAGAGCAACAGAGACAGGGTGGTGGTGGTGGTGGGGAGAGGGAGAGGGAGAGGTGGGGGGGGAGAGAATATGAATGAATACTGAGGAGTTGGAAAGACAGCTCAGGTAAGATTGGCTGCTGCTCACAACTGCCTGTGCCTCAAGCTCCAGGGGGACCCAGCACCTCTGCACCTACACACATGAACACCTATATACACACATGTGTACACACATGCACATACCTAAAAATAAGTATTTTTAAAAGATATATCAAAAATCCAATAGTGAGCAAAAATAGCACAGTAGAAAAACCCTTATTTCTGTAAAATCCTCTAACAAATTAACTAATTTAGGAGTAACTTTGAGGATGATCATCAGATTGCAGTCACTACCAACTAAATATGATTCCAAAGTCAGATATGATGTGTAGTCTCTCCCCTGAGAGAGAGTTAACAGAGAGAAGTGACTCAGGAAGCCCAAGAAGCTCATGCAGCTTTGGTCATGGCTGCATTGTTGAGTCTAAGATGACTATATTCAGAAAGTCTCTGTAAGCCAGAGACAGAACTCTGCAATAGATAAACTTCCCCTACTATCTCCAAAGCTCCAAAGCCTTGACTTGTAAACAGCAGAAGGGTTACAGCCTCAGCTATGACCTTGTCCACCACCACAATCACCATAGTAACATGCACACACCCAGAAACAAGGCCTCCACACCACCCCTGATAGTTCTACCACTGGAAAAGCCCAGCTGCCCCAAGAACTATAAGCACCCCGTTTGACCTGGTAACAAATGTTCCAGACGCCAAAACACTTGTTAAATATTGTGTCTGTCTTGTCCATATGAAGCCAATCACAAGTCCTACTGAAAACATTGTCTAAATCTATAAGAAGGCTGTGCTGGCAGGACTCAGCCTATGGAAGAAATGGTACACACAAGCACATATTCTAACAATGAAGAGTTAAGAAAGAGTTAATTTGGGGGCTGGACAGAAGGCTCAGAGGTTAAGAACATTGACTGCTCTTGCAAAGGACTTGGGTTCAGTTCCCAGCACCCACATGGTGGCTTACAACTGCCTGTAACTCCAGTTCCTGGGGATATGACACCCTCTTCTGGCCTCTGTGGTCACTGTATGCACATGGTGCACAAACATACAAGCAGGAAAAACTCATATACATAAAATTAAAATCTTAAAAAGAAAAAAACAGTGAATTTGTGAGAAATTATTGGAGGAGACTCATGCAACCAAGGAATATCTCCAAGTTAACACTGAAATAATTATTATCTGGGAAAACCAAAACTACAAAATAGGCACCATAGGAATGGAATTTCAAAACTGTAAAACTGTCAAAGACAACATTAGACCCAGCCATTATAAGCCCTCATCAGCCACTTCAATAAAATGTATATTCTATACCATGCTTGCAAAGTATGAAAAGGAATATGGACATAATACACTCCAATTTAAAGGGCTCCAATTTCTAACACCATGCGTTCAAAACTTCAATTGCTAGTATATTATATGACCATTCCTTATGCGTCTTCACTGGAAGTCATCATTAATGGGGTGGGGGGGTGCTTCTGTTTGGCACCCTAAAACAGAACCGTGTCCCATGTTCTCTGATAAAACAAGAGAGAAACAAAGCCCCCATCAGAAATGGGGGTCGGCACTATTTCTGGGCTGCTGTTTGCATGGCTCTGTACTGCCTCTAGGTCTGGAGATGTCCAGGTACCTATACCATGGCAGTGAGCTTTTTTGACACACACATTACAGGAGTAGGCACCCTTTATGTGTCAGCAATCTACCCTTAGCTTGTCAGTGTTAACAGGCTGTTCTTCCTTTTACTATGCTTTCAAGTATAGTAGTACCAGCTTATTTTCTTTGCTGAAAGTACAGTAAGGGGGATCAACAGGAAATACATTCTAAATACATTTATATTTTTACATTGAAAGGAAAAACTGGAAATGGGCTCCTCTAAGACTCTGCAGTTATGGATCCCCTTACGCAACAGGGTTTCTAAGAATTTTAGAGTGGTAAAGACCACTCTAAGGGGGTTTCCTTCATCACGTTCTGCATTAATAGTAATGTTCTCAATCTATTTTTGAGGAGTGGATGACAGGCATCACCAAATACAACTCAAATTGGTAACACTGCAAGTCACCAATGCCACTGACAGCAGTCCTCATCTCTTTTCCTGCGGCACACACTTGGCTATACATTGTTAAGCTACATCCCCCATGCTTGTTTATCTATGATATAAACTATGTGACTCTTACACTGTGCAACTCTTGTCAGGAAGGAGCCATTGATGGTAACAGCTGTGTTCTGTGAAATAAGCCTGTGGCTACACTAGAAAAATCTCCTTGATAAACAGCAAAGTAGCATTTAGAGACAGAACTACAGCAGCTCTTATTGTTTTCCCAAGAATAAAAACTCATGTTTACTAAGTCTCTCAGAGTCCACGTAAACAAAAGTCAGCACCTCTACAGCTGTCATTGTGTGCACAAGGGAGGCTCCGCAAGGAGCTCTGGCAAGGCCTCCATTAAAGTTCCTACATGGCACTTCCCCCAAGGCCTGTCCTGTCATGCTTACATTCTTTACAGAACAAAATAAATTCTCTGTTTCACTTAAAGCAAAATTAAAAGAATTATTTCCCCCTTTACTGTAGCTTGAGTTTTCCTGCCTGGCCCACGGTCAGGACAAATCTCTTTCACCTGCCAGTCCCACAGCCGCTCAGACCCAACCAAGTAAACACAGAGACTTATATTGCTTACAAACTGTATGGCCGTGGCAGGCTTCTTGCTAACTGTCCTTATATCTTAAATTAATCCATTTCTATAAATCTATACCTTGCCACATGGCTCGTGGCTTACCGGCATCTTCACATGCTGACTGTCCTGGCTGTGTCTCCCTCCGCCTTCCTGTTCTTTTAATTCTCTCTGTTAGTCCCGCCTATACTTCCTGCCTAGCCACTGGCCAATCAATGTTTTATTAGCAACACATTTGCCATACAGAACATTCCACAGCACTTTACCTTTTCATTAAATTCCCTAGTAGAAGCCAAACTGTTCTTGGGAAAAGAGCAGTTATCTAGTTTAAAGATCAACATTAGACAGTGTCTTAGGGTTTTCACTGATATTATAAAAACCATGACCAAAAGCAACTTGGGAAGGAGAGGTTTTATTTCTGTGTACAGTTCCACATCACAGTCCACCACTGAGAAGTCAGGGCAGAATGCCACAGAGGGGTGCTACATACTGGCTTGCTCCCCATGGCTTGCTCAGCCTGCTTTCTTACTGAGCTCAGGACCACCTGCTCAGGGGTGACACCACCCACAATGGGCTGCACCCTCCACGTCAATTATTAATAAGAAAACATACTACAGGCTTGCTCATAAGCCAAACTGGTGGAGGGATTTTTCTCAATTAAGAGTTGTTCTTCCCAAATGACTCTAGCTTATGTCAAGCTGAGAAAAACTAGCCAGGGCAGACAATAATTGAGATATTTCTTAAAAATCAAATTTTATAGGAATAAGTTCTGGTTTTAATGCCCTTGAAATACTTTTCAAAACATGAATGGGTTTTCCCACAGGTCTATATACTTCTAGCTGAAGGAATTTTAATGAGCAGAGCATATGGACAAAGATCTGAACTTGTATTTTATTTTCAGTGCTATGACTGAACCCGGGACCTACACATGCAAGGCAAGTGCTTTACTGGAGGCACATCCACAGCCCTTAGAGATGGCCTCTAAAGAAAAGGAAGAAGGAGCACTTTTCAGTTTTCACAAACTTAGGAACTTTACAAGTACATCCTGGCCTGGCGGTGGTGGTGCACACCTTTAATCTCAGCACCCAAGAGGTAGAGGAAGGTGGATCTCTGTGAGTGCCACGACAGTCTGATCAGACTGAGTTCCAGGACAGCCAAAGCTACACAGAGTAACCCTGTCTCAAAAAACAAACAAAAACACCAAACCAAAACAAATAAACAAACCCCAAATCCTGAAAACAGTACATTTTTTCTCCAGTGGCTTCTAGCAAGCTAGATGATGGATCAGCTTTTCACAGATGCAGTGAAACTTGAGGGCTAAATGGAGAATATCAAACATTACAAACTGTGGTGGTCTAATCGACAGTATCGGGAATAATGAGTTAGTTACTCCACATACACAGCTGAGCTCAGACAGCCTGGTATATGTATCATCTACTGACTGCTTGCACAGCAGCATGAAGCTCTTCGGTCGTGGTGCTTGGCCCCGTGTCCTTCCTCAGGTGGTCATCTAGAGAAAATATACAGGTGTTAATACTCATTCCAAATCAAAACAGGAAGACAAGCAAGTATACCTGTATATATTTTAGGACATTATATTAGTATTTTATCGTTTTTCTTATAATATGTATTGACTTGTGGGGGTGGGGGCTGGCAGGCATGCATGTGGAGGTCAGAGGACAACTTGAAGGAATCAGTTCTCTCCTTCTACCACGTGTTCCAAGAACTGAACTCGCGTCATTAGGCTTGGCAGCAAGCCTACTGAGCCATTCTGTTAGCTCTACTTTGTGAGTTCTCATTTCTTAATCGTCATGAGGAAATCATAAATGTTTAGTATTAGAGACTAACTGTAATAATTCAAATGTTTCTTCTTCATTGGGTAGAGGAGCAACAGGATCTCACTATGTAGCCCAGGCTGGCCTTCTGCCTCAGCTTGAGTGCCAACATCACAGGCTTCCACCACATGCCCAACCTGATTTTCTTTGTTTTCTGACTGAAGTACAGAGGGGAGCCCTGTGAGCCTTTCTCTCAGATATAAGGAATCAACTCAGGAGGAAGGACAAGTGTGCAATCAGCATTGTAGAATCATCCAAAACAACAAAACTACTATGACTGCCTGCTAGCTGAGCCCTCATGTTGCATACAAAAAAAGGAGTACAGTTTATATCTTCACATCAAAACTGTAACACTATCCAGGAAATTGTGCTTTTAAAGCCTGCAAGATGGCTCAGTGGGTAAAGATTTTTGCCACAAAACTCTGATCCCCAACTTTGATCCCTAACACTTACACAGAAGTACAGAACTAGTAGCTACAAGTTGCCCTCTGATCTCCACATATGTACTACAGTCCATGCATGCACCGCAGTCCATGCATGCACCGATAGTGTAATAAAAGTGATTACTAAATAAAATAAAATTGAAAGAGAAACTTGGTATGGGGAGGCATGCCTATAATCCCAGCACTTGGGAGCCTGGGGTAGAAGGATAAATGCAAGTTCAAGGCCACTCTGATCCACATTGAGATCTGCTTGTCTCTGCTCCACCAAACTTGGAGTTATAGACACTGGGGTTATAGGCACATATGCCATGTTGGAGAGATGGTTCAGTGGTTAATAGCACTTATTGCTCTTGTAGAGGACCCAGGTTCAGTTTCTAGAACCCACATGGCAGCTCACAATGAACTAGTCTGTAAATCTAGTTCAAGGAAATCTGATGTCCTCTTCTGGCCTCCTTGGGCACCAGGCATGTACACGGTACACAGACATATGTCTGACAAATACCCACACACAAAAATATACATATAAAACTTTATTTAAAAAAAAAAGGTGTCTGAGTCAGGTGTGGTGGTATATGCCTATAATCCCAGCTGCTGAGGGAACTGAGGTAAGAGGATTCTCAGCAATGTGATACATGAAAAAACTGTCTTAAAAAAAAAAAATCACCAGGCAGTGGTGGCACATGCCTTTAATCCCAGCACTCGGGAGGCAGAGGCAGGCGGATCTCTGTGAGTGAGTTCAAGGCCAGCCTGGTCTACAGAGTGAGTTCCAGGACAGGCTCCAAAGCTACACAGAGAAACCCTGTCTCGAAAACCAAAAATCAGACAAACACAGGTAAAATTTAAATTTAAATTAAAAAATGAAGGGCTTTTAAATTAAATTAATTTTTTTCTGTGTGTGTGTGTGCACACATGAAAGCACATATGCATACATGTGAGTGTGTACACACAGGCCAAAGCAGGTACATGTGGAAATTAGAGGGCAACTTTTTCTTTTCTTTTTTGGTTTTTGGAGACATGGTTTCTCTGTGTAACTGTCCTGGAACTGGCTGTAGCTGGATAAATCTTTCTCGCCCGCCGTTACTCCAATAACCAGTAAGAGGCTTAACATTAATTACAAACAGTTTGGTCTATGACTCAGGCTTATTGTTAGCTAGCTCTGACATCTTAAAAACCTGTGGATTTCTTCCAGGCTGATACGGTTTGATCGACCAAGACCCTCTGAAAGGTCTCTGATGACAGCCATGGCCCAGATGATCCAACATCCAGAAAAGCTTCAAGGCAACTGGCTGAGATGATGCAGCCTCACAGACAACTATAGCCAAGATTTAACTATAATTCTAAATTTTCTCAGGATCCCCATAAGATTGCCAGTGTCCCAATCAGCAGGAAGTAGTACAGAAAACTACGCCCAAATTCCCAAAATATTGTTTATAAATGTTTGTTTTTATTTAAAGGGGTTGATTATGAATGCAATCTCTTTCTAAAGAAAAAAGATGGATATGATATAGAAATGATTAAAAAAAGATTATTGAATCTACTTTGATTAAAAAAAAAACTTAATCTCAAAATACTTTACATTTGATACAGATTTGGTTTACTGACACAAATTTAAGGTCAATTTTGTTATACTGTATATATATTTCTACTCTTGTTTAAAGTATTATGTTTAAGCAACTCATTTAAAATTGTAGTGTTTAATTAAGAAATACAGATTAATAATTAGTCATCTCTGATAACCAAGCTTATAGTCATGTTAGCTTAGTTTTCTAGGTATACAAAGATATATTTTAATTAGGTATGTAATCTTCAAACACTTCAAAGACCTAGAAAATATGGCATTTATTTAATTTTTTTTTTTGTTTTTGTTTTTTTGTTTTTTTCGAGACAGGGTTTCTCTGTGTAGCTTTGTGCCTTTCCTAGAGCTCACTTGGTAGCCCAGGCTGGCCTCGAACTCACAGAGATCCACCTGGCTCTGCCTCCAGAGTGCTGGGATTAAAGGCGTGCGCCACCACCGCCCGGCTTTATTTAATATTTTAAAAACTTAAGACTTTTCTAAACAATGAGATACATCTGCTTCTGGCAGCACCAATTACTTCAAAAAAGATGATGGGCATCAAAGAAACTCCTTATGGAGTTTGCTTACAATGTGGAAAAGGCTATTTGGGCAAGAAACTGCTCTTGCCTGGACTGCTTGACAGTATGTTGTATAAACTAGACATGCAGGACCCATGGGAAAATAACCTCTGAACTTTGCCAAAACAGGGTGAGATGGTCCTTCAGGTTCCTGCTTCACAGAAGAAACTGCCAGACATTTTGCAGGACACAGAGAAAAGCAACTAACAAACTTTGCCAAAATAGGCAAAACAGTCCTTCAAATTTCCTGCTTCACCAAAAAGTATGCCAGAGACTCTAGGCCTGTAGGCTGAAGACAGATGCTCCGATGTTACAGAGGAACTTCGGGTGACTGTCCAGACAGCCAGACGTCTCTGTTATTTCTAGAATTTTGGAAGTTGCTTACAATGCACTTCCTATTTATTTAGGTAATATTATATCCTTCTGGGGTCTTGAAGGAGTTGAAGACTAGATAGTTATATAGTTTTAGTTATGATAAAAGGCAAATTAGATATAAAACTTTAGACTCATAGAGATAGGATAGATAGGCTATTTTCTTTAATTTTGTCAAATACAAATAGACTAGATATTATAACTATAATTCTTGCTTGATAACTTTTGTTATATGTAATTTTACTATGTTAAAATAAAAACCTTCCTTTTGGATTAGAGAGAAAAAGGGAAGTGCTGTGGGGTGGTCTTTCTGTATGCTGTGAATATGTGTTGCTATCACTGGTTAATAAAGAAGCTGCTTTGGCCTATGGCAAGACAGGTTATAGCCAGGCAGGAAATCCAAGCAAAGAGATAGGGAGAAGAAAAGCAGAGTTGGGAGATGCCTGCCCGCCCATCCAAGAAGCAACATGCCAGCAGACCAGTAACACCACAGCCATGTGGCAATACATCAATTAATAGAAATGGGTTAATTTAAGATGTAAGAGCTAGCTAGCAAGAAGCGTGAGCCATAGACCAAACAGTTTGTAATTGATATAAGCCTCTATGTGTTTATTTGGGGGGCAGAACAGCTGCTGTCTGGGCGGATCAGAAACTTCAGTCTACAACTGGCTTTGCTGGCCTCAAACTCACTGAGATCCGCCTGCCTGCTTCTGCCTCCCAAGTGCTAGGATTAAAGGTGTGCACCATCACTGCTTCAAAGGACAACTTTTAGCAGTTTGTTCCTTCCTTCTGTTGTGAGGGTACTGAGGCTGTCAGGTTGTTGGGTTTGGCAGTAAATGCCTCCCACCCACTGAGCCACCTCATTGGCCCAAACTGTGTTATTTTTGCACATTAAAACAGAACTGAGATGGGTTTTTCATCATAAAAATCTCAACTTTTATTTGGGACAAAACCTACTCTGTCTCAAAGATCACAACCACTCAGCACAGGACTAGGTGACAGGCTATCTTTCTGAAGGTGGGTGCCTATGTGATCCTCGCCAGCATCTTATACCTTCCACTAAAGCCAGATGAGCTGTCAAGTGGAGCCACGTGGCTCCTGCAGACATGTGGACTCAGAGAGCAACCACAAATAATGATCTATGGCTGAGGGCTCTTCTCAAGGCATTGCACAAAGACGTCACTGTGTGCCAAGAAAAAAAAAATGTGATGATGAAGAAAATAATTTGCAAGCCAGGAATGGTGATGCATGCCTTTAATTCCAGCACTTTGGAGGCAAAGCCAGGTGGATCTCTGAGTTCAAGACTAGCCTGGTCTATAGAGCTAGTTCCAGGCCAGCCAGGGCTACACAGAGAACCCATCTCAAAAAAACAAACAACAAAAAAGAAAATAATTTGTAAAATCACCGTCCCTGTAGTTCTGTAGCCACCCTCACTTATGAGCTTTCTCTGGAGCTTTCTACAGAGCAGGTGCCCAAAGCCACTTTACTGACTGGACCCACACTGCTAGTAGCACTGTGCACCTAAGCATGTCTCACTCCTCAGCTTGCCTGCCTCCTCCCTCCCCCCTCCCCTTCCTCTCTCCCTGCACAGGAAGGTGATCAGAAGAACTGACCCTAGTTAATGACTACTCTCCTCACTTTCAACTCTCTACTGCCATTAACACTAATATTAAGGAGATTCTAACACATTTACAAACCAGAAGTTACTTCTCAAAACCTTGTTTTTCTTCATGAGACTAAATCAGTGTCTTGTGGTTGCTATGTTAACTATATTAATGTGTCATCAGCAACCAAGAGGGACAGGAACTGAGTACTGTCATGCATTCTTCTCAAAGTGTAAACACTAGTAAAGCCTTTCTAGGGGACTAAATAGTATGAATCATATGTTTAAATATGCCTATGTTGTCTGTGAACCAGCCATTCTGCTTTAGGCACCTCCACAGGTGAGATACTTGTATGTACAGACAAAGATACAATTTACACAATTATAAACCCAAAACCTTAGCCCTAGTTCATCAGTAAAATAAGAGGTGTGACAATACCACACTACAGGGACCCTGACCCACTGTTCCACAAGCACAATGCAAGGTAACACACATGCAGACTCTTAAACACACAGAATCAGTCCATAGTGACTAATAAAAGGTCAACAGGAGCACCTTCCAAGAAAGAGAGGGGATCTGGGGAGTTAGGATGGGCAGGGCAGAGGACGTTAAAGGGAACTTTACATTACTTGAGAATTTCAGAAGTTTTTATATGTATTGACATGGCTAGTGTTTTATTTTGCATTTTAAGTATTTATAAAATAGTATTTCGCCCTAGGGTCTGAGCCTTAGTGAGATTTCTGACATGAGCTTAGAAAGCTCCTACACTCATGCTATGGCTGTATTTGGATGGCAGCCTTGTGTTGAACCTTGGCCTGCACTGAGTCACAGCAGCCTTGGCTCTCTGGAAGTTAGCAGGAATGATTGTCCAACCCAGTCAGCTCAGCATCACAACAGATGATAAAACCAGTCAAGTCACAAATAACGTTATCCTGATTCACAAATATGTCACTTTTAGAACTTAAGAGGCACCAAGACACTCACATGGCAGCGTTGGTCATAGAACCTTACAAAACTGCACAGAGCAATTTGCATCCTGGGTATTAAAAATTTATTCAACTCTCATGTTAGCTGCCTGAACCCCACTTGTAACCACCCCTTCAGAAAGAGTACCAACTCTACCACATGAGAAAACACCCATCTACAATGTACTCAGTTCAAACAACCAACTCAGAACCTGCTGCCAATATGATCAAAACAACCAAAAGCTCATTTCACTTTATTATTTTTCTTATTTATTTAGTCCTATCTGTTTTATTTTTGGAGACAGGGTCTTACTATGTAGCCCAGGCTGGCCTTGAACTCAAGATCTTCTTGCTTCAGTCTTCACTGCCTAGATTACAAGCCTGAGCCACCATGCTTTACTCTAAAAGTTCATTTTAAAGATGAACATTCTGAGTTGGGTTCAAAGGCTCATGCATCTAATCCTGGTATTAAGAGGTTGAGGAAATATTGATGTAAGCTCAGGGACAGCAGAAGTAGAGTGAGAGCCTGTCTCAAAAGTATTCTGAAAAAGAATCTGTTATCTGTAGGTACTGTCATCTACTACACAAAGTATCCTGAAAATGTAATAGCACACAGACATGGCTTCTCTGTATAGTAGTAATCTTGCCTTGTATTTTTCAGTCTGGGAAAGGTGGGAGGTGGGAGAAGACTTCTTGATTTCAAAGAAAACTATATTGTGGTAAGACAGGCTATTCCAAAGACCACACTGATGTGAAAGTTGGAGTTTCTTTCAAGACCTTGACTTTGAAATTATCATCACTTTGTCCAGTCAAGGTTTTCTTTCCCCAAAGCACTTGGCTTTCTGGAGGTTAAGTAATACAGGCTAACACTGGACTAGACATAAGCACAATTAAGCTAGGACTCAAAAGCTCCACAGAATAAAGTCAATGAAGCTAAAAGAAGAACGTCAGAAGCGCCTACCCTTTGGTCTTCTATTGGGCTTCCAGCTGGGATGCCTGCTTGGAGGCTGGAGTGTCGACTCTGTCAGAAACACATTCTGGATGTCATCTGGAGGACCACGCAAGAAATGGGCTAAAATTCCATATAACAGAGGGCTATTTCAGGAAGAAGGCAAAACCAAAATCAATTCACTTCCCAAGTAGAAAAAGTTTAAGACATTTGCTTTAAAGGTAAACTCTGACACCGTAAATGCATCTAACTCACTAAATCGCAAAAGACACGGGATTATTACCCAAGTGGCAAATGGCCACTCTCAGTTTAAAACTACCAATTAACTTGGGTGAGAATTTTCCCCCCAGACAGGGTTTCTCTGTGTAGCCCTGGCTGTCCTGGAACTCACTCTGTAGATCAGGCTGGCCTCAAACTCACAGAGATCCACCTGCCTCTGCCTCCTGAGTGCTAGGATTAAAAGCATGCACCACCACTGCCTGGCTCTTAAGTGGGAATTTTTAAACCCCCAGGAAAAAAACATTAACACCATTAAAATCATCTAAACTGAAATGAAATTATAATCAACCCACTGGAATTCAGCTTCTCAACTCCAAGCCCAGCCTAAAAACCTTCCTAGAACCTAAAACTGGTTTAGCATCCACTGTCTTGTCAAGGTTATGCCTAGAAAGCATGTGGTCTGCCTTCAAATCCTGCTTTTGCCAACAGCCAGCTACAGACCTTGGAAGGTCTCCTTAAACTCAGATACTTCTCTTTCTTAAAGGGTGCAAGCAGAGGGCTAGAGAGACGGCTCAGCGGTTAATAGCACTGGTTGCAGCCAGGCGGTGGTGGCTCATGCTGCTCAGTGGGAAAGCACTCACCTATCATGTGCAAAGCCCCAAGTTTTAGCCGGGTGGTGGTAGTGCATGCTTTTAATCCCAGCACTCAGGAGGCAGAGACAGGTGGATCTCTGTGAGTTCAAGGCCAGTCTGGTCTACAGAGTGAGTTCCAGGACAGCCAGGACTGCTTGCTTCATAGAGAAACCTTGTCTCGAAGAACCCAAAAGAAAAAAAAAAGTGCCCAAGTTTGGTCTCCAGCATGTACACATACACACACCCCAATTCCCTGAAAGGCTGCAACATGTTCCCTCACATTCTGGAAATAAAGCTGGTCACCAGTTTCCTTTTTAACTTGCTCATCTGAGGCAATTGTCTCAGAGGCTACCAAAGAGCTAGGGAAAAAAAAAAAAATCTAACAGCTAGCTACTCACTTCCAACACCTGCTAACTGCAAACTAATGCCTTCTGCTTGAATGACCCCATACCCAACTGCTCACCAGTAGCTACTGTGGCAGTCTGAACAGGAATGGCCTCCATAGACTCATAGATTTGAATGCTTGGTCATTAGGGAGTGGTGCTACTTGAGAGGGATTAGGAGGTGTAACCTTGTTAGAGTAGGTGTGGTCTTGTTGGAGGAAGTATCTGGGGGTAGACTTTGGGGTTTCAAAAGCCCAAGCCAGTCCCAGTACCTCCTCTCTTCCTGTTGCCTGGAGATCTAGATATAGAACTTCCAGATACTTCTCCAGCACCATGCCTGCCTGTGTGCTGCCATGCTTCCTACCATGATGAAAATGGACTAAACCTCTGGAACTGTAAGCAAGCCAATTAAATGCGTTCCTTTATAAGC
This sequence comes from Peromyscus melanophrys, assembly GCA_902168415.1. Lineage (NCBI taxonomy): Eukaryota > Metazoa > Chordata > Mammalia > Rodentia > Cricetidae > Peromyscus > Peromyscus melanophrys. The sequence continues at coordinate 2,972 of CABHPR010129582.1, read as the reverse complement.
GTTGTTGTGGTCATGTGTCTCTTTATAGCAACAGAACACTAAGACAGCTACTCTTAGAGACTTTTTTTTACATTTCAAAAACTGTCCAAATGTATAAAGCATTGCCTTGTTTTGCTTAACACTCAAATGCAGTGATTACTGTACCCATGACCACTATCTCTGCAGAATGGAGACTACGTCCCCTTAAAGATTTCTTCACCAAATAAATCTGGTTACCAATTTAGATGACATAAGATTTCTTCACCAAATAAATCTGGTTACCAATTTAGATGACAAAGGCTTTTTCTGTGGCAGGATTTCTTGGGGCACATGCTCTGTTTATGCACATCACGAATGACCAAGAGGGAATGTGGTTCAATGACCTTTTGTGAGCATCTCATAGAATATTCCCGTCACTCTCTGGGAACACTACAGAAAATAGTGTGCTGCCACATCTACAGTATCTACATCAGTATCCCACATTATACCATGTGTCAGATAGGTTTTGGTACAATAGTAAAATGCTGGAAAATCCCTCATTGATACAGGAATAAATAATCCACAATGACACAAGAACATGAGAGTTGTTCATAACAAAAGGGAAGACATGGTTCTACATGGAAAGAAAAGGAGGCAGAGAGAGAGCCTTCAATAGACACCCTTACATTATGTGTAGAGAAAAACAAATTGAGACAAAATACAATTCCCCCCAAATAAGTGGAACTCAAGTGTTTGAAAAAGAGATGTATATATACAATACAATTCTCTCATAAGTGGAAGAAAATACACACAGCTGTGGACTCTACCTTTAAAACCTGAGCAGCAGTCAGGCATTGTGGCTCATGCCTTTAATCTCAGCACTCAGGAAGCAGAGGCAGGTGGATCTCAGTGAGTTCTACAAAACGAGTTCCAGGACAGCCAGGGCAGTTATACAGAGAAAACCTGTTTTGAAAAAAACCAAAAAAAATCCCAAAACCTGAGCAGCTACATGAGAAGCCTATGAGGAAGGTGTGAGGAGGCAAAAAGAACATCCCTGTATTCTGGACACACTGCATTTAAAATGTCAGCAGACACATGAACCCCAACTCAGGAAAACAAGCACATCTGTCCTACACAGACCTCACTAGAGACTCAAGAGTACGGTGGGGAGAGGTGCAAAAGAAATGAAAGTAGAAGACAAAACCTGCTCAGTGCCCACGATGAGGGAGAGTTAGGTTAAATGGCATATATGTACAGCAGTTTATGGTAAGACAAACATAATTATATCATAAAAACAAATGAAAAAATTCAACAAACTTTTAGAAAGAAAACATAAGTCTTCTAAGAAATGTCCAGCTAGGAAAGGTTGCACTGAGATGTGCACTCAGGCACTAGGTACAAACTAATAAGCCAGTTAGGGACTCTATGGAAAAATGTAAGGTATTAAACACAGGGAAAGAACTAAGAAATGATTAGTGTAAATGAGGAGGAGTATTTACGATGCAGACAGCAGAAGAGACAGGGACGGTAACATGAAAGCAGAGGGCAGACAAAGGAGGTCTGGCAATGAAAGAATGTAAGCAGTAGTGGGGTGAGAGGAAGCTGATGGGAGGGCTTTTCGGTTGTTGTTGTTCCTATACTGGAGTGAAGAAAGCAATGAGGAGAGAACAAAGCCTTAGAAAGAAGAAAAAAGATCAGGAGGCCAAGAAGAACAATCCTTAGAAAGAAGTAAGGGTGTGGGGGGATAATGATGAAGGGGGAGCTGGAGAGATGGCCCAGCAGTTAAGAGCACTGGCTGTTCTTCCAAAGGACCAGCTTCAATTCCCAGTACCTACTTGTTGGCTTACAACCACCTATAACTCCAGCTCCAAAGCCTTTAAGGAAATCAGGCATGTATGCGGTGAACAACATGCATGCAGACAAAACACCCATCCACATAAACACATTTTTTTTTTAAGTTTAAAAAAGAAAGAAGTAGAGGGCTGGGCCAAGGAGACTGCTCAGGGGTACAGGGTGTGTTGCACCCTTAGCAGTCATGGCCCTGGTTCAATTACTACCACTGAAAGAAAGAAATTGGGGGAAAAGCTCTCAAGAAAGAAAGAGGGAGCGAGGGAGGCAGGCAGGGTGGCTGGTTAGGTATTTAGTTCTCTGAAGACACAGCAAGCTCAGCTGCAGCAGAGAGCTCAGGTGACTTTGCTGCCACACTTCTTGGACCTCATATAGTGTATAACATACAGTAAACCCAAATTAAAATGAATCATAGCCAGTACTATGCAACTGAATCTGAATACAACATCTGTAAATCTCTTTTAAAAACTTCTTACATTGAGTTATCTTTTGATTCTTCAAAGGCATTTAGTTCACGGATGAGAAACTGTCTGTCCAATGGAACTACAGGTTGACCAGATTCTAGGGGGGGAAAAATTCAGGAAAACACTAAGTCTATTAATCAAAAAGGCAAATTCAACTTTGATAATAACCACACCTGCTAGGTACACACATTTCTCAGACTTTGGGAGAATGTTGACAGATCAAACTGCATATGACTTTATGATGTCAACATATTCCTATGCAATTAAATGTAGAACTTAATTCAGCTTACCACATACTCACTTTGGTAATATGGTTTCTGAATCTAAAACTATAATGCTGGACTTCGGTAAGCTTCCTAAGATGCGGTAATACTAAATAATTCATTAAAAATATATATACATTTAGGGATAGCAATTCTAAAATTAAAATTATTAAATTTTTAGACTGAGTCTTACTCTCGCACAGACTGGCCTCACATTCATTATGTGACCTAGACTGGCCTTGATTCTTCTGCTGTGGCTTCCTGAGTGCTGGGACTACATGTGTGAGCCACCACTTCCCTGGTGAAAGTGAAATGATAGAGCCACTCAGAAGCAGTGGCAGTTATTACCTGAAGGGAAGCATTCACTTCCCAGACAATTGGCAATTCCATCTTTAGTTATTTATCTACAAAAATAAAATGATGTTCACACAAAAACTTC
>CABHPR010129581.1:7231-21558 GCA_902168415.1 Peromyscus melanophrys | reverse complement strand
ACACACACACACACACACACACACACTTCCTCCAACAAGGCCACACCTCCTAGTCCTCACAATCATTCTTAAATAGTGTCACTCCCTGATAACTAAGCATTCAAATATATGAGCCTATGGGGGACATTCTTATTCAAACCACCACAGGAACACTGAGACTTAGAACTTAGTAATGAAGATTATGGTGGGTTTTTCATAGCAGGGAACTTCTGTGACCAGACCTGACCTAATTGTTGTTGTTCTCTGTCAAGGCTAAACAAATCTACTTGTTTGTACTCACTGTTTATACCATGGAAAGTTTGTACTATTCCTGTTTGCCTGTGTCATTCATTGTTAGTGGAGGCTTTTTATCTAGCTTTCCTTAACAGGACTGGTTTTCAGGTTAAGAAAATCATCATCATTTTCATTCATTTTATTTTTTGTTTGTTTGTTTAATTAACTTCCTTTCCTAATGTTTGTCCACTCCTGGTATGTGCATCACCCTCCTCACCCAAGACTATGCTGAACAGGTCCGAAACTTGCAGAAGATAAAAGAGAAGCTTGAAATTGCATTAGAAAAACACCAAGATTGTACGTATTTTTTTTTCCTGCTTTCTTTAATCTTTTCAGGAATTACCTTTTTTAATGACTTAGTATATTGTTACATGTGTCCATCAGGACTCATATCTCTATTTTATAGTGTTCTTAATCAGATTGATATGATGTTTGACTGAAAGTTACCAAGTATAATAAGCATATATCTGTTGCATTGTGGACATACTTCTTAAGAGGGGATAATTTTGTGCTCATCTCTATCCATCCCTTGGATGATTTTGGTATAGTCTAGTACCTAGCCCTTGAGTCTAACCTTCTCAATGTAGCTTCATTATTGTTATATTGACTAACTGTGGGAAAGCTCTAACATTACTATATCATCGATAGAATGGACATATATTTTGTTAAATTACCCTGTCCCAACACATGTTTTCTTTGGATATTGTCATCCAAGGAAGATGCTATAGAGAGAAGAAAGAAAACTAAAGAATGCTTTTGTTTTGTTATAGTTGTTGCTGGTTTTGATTTTGTTTTCCTTTTTTATTTTTTTCTGAGACAGGGTTTCTCTGTGTAGTTTTGGTGCCTGTCCTGGATCTCATTCTCTAGGCCATGCTGGTCTCGAACTCACAGAGATCTGCCTGTCTCTGCCTCCTGAGTGCTGAGATTAAAGGTGTGGGCCACTACCACCTAGCCTTTGTTTTTTTCCTTTTTCTTTTTTTTTTATTTTAAAAAATCAGATTTATTACACTTACAATTTATTGCCTTGAGTCTCATTAAAAACTGTATTTACTTTCCTTGTGTACAAAGACAATTTAAATAAATAATCTCAGAAAATAAATCAGCTCAGCATACCCCATAGTATTAAGTGGCCTTATAAACATCATCTACTAGTGTTATAAGGAGACAGTTTGCGTTCTAGCCACAGAAATGTTCAAATCATTTTAACTATTGTATAATCAAAGTTATGTATGATCTGGCCCCAGGACAGACAATGTCGTATAATAAACTCTAGAGGTAGCAGCTGTGACTTCACAGCAACCACAGTGGATGGTATTTTCTGCCCACCTACCGGTTTGATGTCTTCACTATTATAGAAGGCAAAAGTGAGGACCCAGACAGCAAACTAAATTCATCTTACCAGGGCAGAAAGGTTGTGGGAAATTAAGTTTTTCACAATCTCATAATCCATTTCTATGAGCTTGCCTTTTTCATTTGGTGGCATTTGTAAACAACTCACATGGACTGTTTGTCATGCTGTTTCTGAAGTATTTCCATATCTCAAATAGAGCCTCTCTGTTAACAGCTTCCATGCGGAAATTCCAAGAGCAGAATGAGACATTCCAAGCCAACAGAGCCAAAATGGCAGAAGGACTGGCTTTGGCATTAGCCAGGAAGGACCAGGTATTTTATATGTGGTACTACCCAAGGCTAGGAAAAGATTTCATTTAGAGACTTTACTTAAAAATCATGATGCAGACCTGGTAAAAGTCTTTACAACCTAGAAGGAAAGGAGTGAATATAAGTTCTTTTTTTTTTTTTTTTTTTTTTGGATTTATCTATTATTATGTGCATTGGTGTTTTGCCCGCATGTATGTATGTGTGGGGGTGCCCCCTCAATAAATGACATTCGGCATTTAAAATTAAAAATATATATATATATATAATTGAATGAATACTGTGAATGTAATCTATGAATACCACAAATGTGATTAATATCATGAGTGTAATTAATGAATATCATGATTGTAATTTAAAAAATAAATAAATTTTAAAAAAAGAAACAATTTAAAAGAAAAGAAAAAGAAAAAAAAAGATTTATCTATTATTATGTGCATTGGTGTTTTGCCCGCATGTATGTATGTGTGGGGGTCCCAGATCCACTGGAACTGAGGTTACAGACAGCTGTGAGCTGCCATGTGGTTGCTGGGAATTGAACCCAGGTCCTCTGGAAGAGCAATCAGTGCTCTCAGCTCTTAAGCCAATAAGTTCTTTAAGGATTCATTTGACCTTTTCTTATGAAGTCAGACTTGACACTTTAATCACGAAGTGTGTCCAGAATTCTCTCTGTGTGCATTTTTGTAAAATAGAGACAGAAACTGATGTGAACGTAATCTACTAGTTAGCCTACAAATAAGTAAAGGGTCTCACCCTCTAAAAAGTTGTCCCCCAACCTACAACCACAAACACCTCCCTCTTCCAGTGTAAGACGCTGTCACACTAGTCACAGCAGTTCACATAAACCTTCTGACCCCTTCTCCCAAACCAAATACAGGCAGAAAGAGACTCTTGATCTCCATGGAAACAGCTACTGAGAGATGCTAAGTGAATAGCAACAAACCGTAGTAAAGTAAGCCAGCTGTGGTGCGCTCTTCTACTCTCAACACTTAGGTGCATACAGGAGGATCAGGTGTTCAAGGACAGCCTAGACTGGATGTACCCTGTCTCCAAAGAAAGGAAAAACAATAATAAATTAAGACAAAACAAAAAATTTAAAAGGGAAAAATAATAATACTACAGTAGCTATGGGGTGTGTTTTGTTTGATATAGTGAGTAGTGTTTTGGGTCTTGTGGTTGTTATTGGGTTTTGTTGTTTGTGTGCTTGACTGTTTGTTTGAGTTTTTTTGAGGCAGGGTTTCTCTGTGTAGCCCTGGCTGTCCTAGAACTTACTCTATAGACCAGGCTGGCCTCCAACTCAGAGATCTGACTACCTCTGCCTCCTGAGTGCTGGGATTAAAGGCGTGTGCCACCTCTGCCCTGCTAGTCAATAGTGTTTTAAATTAGGTTGAGCATCAGTATTTTATAGTGATAATCCTGTAGATAAGTGGTTTGTTTGTTTTAAAGTATAAGTATAAATATAAAAGCATAAATATAAAAGTATACGTATAAATATAAAAGCATCATTTACAACTATCTAATACATAGCTATGGTGTGAATGTATGTAAATATGAGAAAAAAAATCTAAAAGTAGTATATTCTGATTAGCAGCTGTTGAGCTTGGTCCTTTTGTACCAATGTTATTTTCCTTGTATTCTGTGGTTTGTGAATAAGGAGTGCAATATCCCTTCTCCTTTGTCACACACCAGAGTCTCAAGCCAAGGGAGCGGATTGTTACCAAATACTGTTGATCATGCTCCTCTAGACTTTCAGTAAGTTGATGTCTAAACATCAGCTGCAAGACCCAACTCAGTGGCTCCTAGCTGCCCACTCAGAAGTTATAGCAGTGTTCATGGATGACTGGAAGAATAGCAGAGCTTGAGTGTCCTGAGCAGACACCTGCAGACTATACTGTGTTCTAGAACTTTATGTAAAGTGTATCTTCCTTTTCTTTTGGGACATTTAGCTTTCTTAATATTGAACCAATTTTATGGGTATTTTTTGCTTGTTCATGTTACTGTTTATCATTCCCTTTTTTGGTTGGTTGATAGCTTTTAGGAGCAAGTTGTTTTCTGAGAGTCATGATATTGTAGATTCTTCTCCCTGGAAACTATTTCTTTTGTTTTGTTTTAGGAATGGTCAGAAAAGATGGACCAGCTTGAAAAGGTTAGTCATCTTTGTTGTATGCAGACAGCACTATCTCTGAGGCTTTTCTCCAGCCAGGCCTAGTTAGTAAGGCTTGTAACCCCAGCTCCTTGGTAGACTGAAGCAGGAGAACTTCGAGGTCAAGCCTGCCCTGGCTATAGCGTGAATTCAAGGCCAGCCCAAGCAACTTAATAAAGCTCTAGCTTTAAAAAAGAAAACAACAAAGATTGCTTGTTAAATTCGTATATATGTTATGTGTGTCTGTGTGACTATATACTATATGTATGCAGGTGCCCATGGAGGCCAGAAACATTGGATGCCTCCTGGAGCTGGAGTCATTATTAGTTGTGAGCTACTTGGCTCCTCTGGAGTAGCAGAAAATGCTTTTAACCATTGAGCCAGTCACTTCAATTCTTTTAAAATTAGAAGTGGGAACTAGCAAGATGGATCAATGTGTAAAGGTGCTTGCTGCCAAGCCTGATGCCTAAGTTCAGTCTCCAGAACCCACATAGTGAAAAGGAGAGAACCATCGCCCACAAGTTCTCTGATCTACACATATATACCATGGCACACCTGTGCCATGTTTACACAAACGTACACATACACACATAAATAATAAACATTAATAAAAGCAAATCTCACATATTATGCAAAAAGAAAAGTTTAAAAAAACTGAGCATATTGATTAGTGATACAGTGCCTGCCTAGCATGTGTAAGGCTCTAGTTTCTTTTTTTTCTTTTTTTTTTTCTTTTTTGTTTGGTTTTTCGAGACAGGGTTTCTCTGTGTAGCTTTGCACCTTTCCTGGAACTCACTCTGTAGACCAGGCTGGTCTTGAACTCACAGAGATCCGCCTGCCTCTGCCTCCCGAGTGCTGGGATTAAAGGCGTGCACCACCACCACCCTGCAAGGCTCTAGTTTCAATCCCAGGAAACCAGAAGAAAAGGTGGGTAGGGGGTACTGTTTTCCCCAGTACCCAGCTCACAGTACCGGATGTGATAGTACCTCCTGGAAGCAGGACACTGGGTGATTGGACTGGCTTGAACAGCCTGCCTTTTACTCTTCCTTAGTGGATATGCTGGGTATCCTTTGTTGGCCCTTCCTGCTGTACTCCCTGCCCTCATCCTTTTCCTTATTTTCCTGAAGGTGATAACATCACCTGGGCTTGGTACCTTCTGGCTTTGAGTGGCCGCTTGAGAACACCAGAAGAATGATGATGGAAAGTGTATAATTCATATGTTTATTCCTCAGCTTTGTCCACATGTGGTTCCTTGGATTTCCTTAATCCCATGATCAAAACTTTTAAGCTTCCATTGGCCTATTGGTTCAGATGGACACTCTGAGATGGCTTTTCTCATAACCACTCTCTCTTTTTTAGTGCCCTAACAGTTTACCTAACAGTTACTACTATATTATTTCTGTAGATATCTTTACTTACAAATTTGGTAAATTCTTTTATTAAACCATTCTCAAGATCCCTAAATTGACTCTGCCATCTGTTTGCTTGTGGCCCCTGATTGACCCTGTAGTCACATTGGGAATGCTGCCTAACAAAACAGGAGAAACCAGAACGTTTCTCAAGGCTTATCACTAAGGAAGTAAGAGAGCCACTTCAATAGACAGAGATGAGATGATTATGCTAGGACCATTGTTCCCTGGGCTTCATGTAGCAGGAATCTTAAAAGTTCTTATTAATAAAACAAACCCGGAGCCAGGTATTGGGGTGAACACTGGAAGATCAGAGAGACAGAACAAGCCACAGCTAACCTCACCTGGCCTACTTCTCAGCTGGTCTTGTTTCCTCAGACTGGAAGCCTCTGAGTCCTCATCCAGAATGGGTCTCAGCTGAACTGCTGCTAGAAGCCTGAAAGCTTAACCAGCCAAATGCTTAACCAGGCCAAATGCTGCTAGTTTCTGGTCCTCACACCTTATATATCTTTCTGCCTTCTACCATCACTCCCTGGGACTAAAGGCTGGCTTTCTGGGATTAAAGGCGTGAGTCACCATGCTTGGCTGTATCCTTGAACAGATGGATTTCTGCCTCTGGAATGCTAGGATTAAAGGTGTGAGTGCCACCATTTTCTAGCCTCTGTATCTAGTGGCTGTCCGTTCTCTGACCCCAGATAAATTTATTAGGGTGCATAATATTTTGGGGAATACAATACCACCACAGCTTCATAGGCAGCTAGTTGCTACATAGCTACAAAATAATGGCTGAGTGATGGGGAAAAGCTCTTGTGGCCAAGTCTGTCGGCCTGAGTTTGATCCCTGGAACCCACAGATTATCATTTGACCTCACACATGTGTTATGGCACGTATGTATGTGTCTACAGACATACAATTTAAAATGTTCTGCTTGTACAATACAGATTTCTAATACTTGTGTTGCCTAACTTGGTGTCTTCTTGCAAACAGGATAAAAGGTTTCTGACAACTCAGCTACAGGAAATGAAGAACCAGAGCCTGAGCCTTTTTCAAAAGAGAGATGAAATTGATGAGTTAGAGGGGTTCCAGCAGCAGGAAATCAGCAAAGTAAAGCACATGGTAGGTATTTCTGTTTCAGTAGCTCAGTAATAGTACCATGAAGCAATGAGTCCTTATGCCTCAAGAGGTCATCACTGTCATGACTGTAAACACCCTCCTAGTCTTTGATACTAACCACATTGCAATGTTTTCAGATTTATTAAAAGTGGAAAAGTTCTATTTGAAATGTATCCTTTTTACCTTCTATCTGTGTAAGTACTACACATTAAGCCCAATTCTCTTCCCACAGAAATGTCATTCTTCTCTTTTTCTTTCTCTGTGTATGTGGGGTTGTGGGTGTGGTGAAATAGAGGCATGGGGTGGGGGGCAGCAAGGGCATGTATTTGCCACAGCATTGGTGTGGAGGTCAAAGGACAACTTTCAGGAGTCCATTCTCTCTTTCATGGGGTTGAATTCAGGTGGTCAAGCTTGTGCAGCAAATTCCTATACCCACTGAGCCATCTCAATGGTCTGGTCATGTATTCAAATTGTGTTTCTTAGCGGAGACCTAATGGGACCTTATGTCTTCTTATCAGCTTCTAAAAAAAGAAGAATGCTTGGGGAAAATGGAGCAAGAGTTGGAGGCACGAACCAGAGAACTTAATCGCACTCAGGAGGAGTTGATGACTTCCAATCAGATGTCATCTGGCTTAAACCAGCAGCTAGAAGAATTGCAGAGACACTGCTCAACGCTGGAAGAACAGAGGTTCTTGCTTGGTCTGTGGGCCTTTGGGAGAGGTGTTGGTATAGCATTGCTATAGCCTACCCACATGTCCCCATTGCTCATCTCAACTTTCTGATCTCAGAGCTGGCAAAGGCTTCTGCATTTGTTCCTACGTGGCTAGGCCTCAGGCCCTCCATGCCATCACAGCACTAGCTCTCTCCCTCACCTTGGTAGGCATAAGTCCATTCCATTCCTGCTGAGCAGTACAATCTGATTTGATTTGTAAGGTTATTGAGTACTCAAAGACAGATCAGAATTCCTTGCTTAGACCTTGGTGGTCTTCCTGCTTCTGCTTCTGAAAGCCAAGGAGCTTTTTCACAAAGATAAACTTACTGTGCATCCTTCCTTTGGAGAGTGTGTCATAGAGGAAATACCAAAATTTGCTCATTGTCTGCTTTCTTTCCATGAAGAGATCGTATGACATCTTCAAAAGCATGTGCAGAACATAAGATTGTAGTCCTGGAACAAAAGGAACAAGAGCTCCAAGCGTTCATTCAGCAGCTTTCCATTGACTTGCAAAAGGTAAACACAGGAGCATGAGTAGGAATCTCCTTCTGCTGGAGTGTGTGTTGCCCATGTGGACCATGTATCCTACTTCCTGTTCTAGCCAAGCTACACTCATGTGGGGCAGCTACTCAGTTACATAGGTTGCTTAACAGAAAAGACAGTATTTCTAGGTGTGGTGGTACATACCTGTAGTCTAGGAACTTTAGACACTAAGACAGGTTTACTGGCCCTAGACATTAGAGGCTGGCTTTGAAAACAATGTGAAACCACCAATTTTTATATATAATATTTATTAAAATAGAAGAGATGAAGGAGGAAAAGAAAAATAGTATCCTAACAGGAATTCTCAAAGTATATTTTTGTTTTGTTTTTGATTGGCGGTCTAAATTGCTTAGAGTGATTTAGAACTTGGAATTCTCCAACTTCAGTCTCCCAAGTAGCTGAGATTAAAAGCTTGTGCCACTGTACCCATATAAAGTTTGTCATTTATTTGTTCTACCCATTCCTATGGGCCTGAAAGTACAGTGCAACTGTAGAGCACTTGCTTAGCATAAGGCCCTGAGTTCAATCCCTATTACCTTAAAGAAAAATAGTATTATGTCTTAAAGTACCACATAATAGGCCTTGAATAGAAGAACATGGAACAGTCGCTGACATGGCCGGCCGCACTTGTACTAGGATTTACATCATTTTTTAGTTTTGTTTCGCATTTGGCTGTAAGACATTTTATTGCCCAGTAAGCAAAAACCATAGGCCTATGTTAAATTCTGAGAACAGATAGATGAACAATAATAACTAAGTATGAAAGACTATTCTTTATTTTTTACATTTGTGTGTGTGTGCGCGTGTGTATTCGAAGTCAAACCACCATTCTCTCTCCACCACATAGTTCCGGAGAATCAAACTAGGTCATAAGGCTTGGTGGCAGGCCTTAACCTGCTGAGCTACATCAGCCATAAAGGACTATTCTGTCCGGGGGGCGGGGGGGTGGTATTTTATGTGTGTAAGTGCTCTGTCTGCATGAGCACCTGCACACCAGAAGAGAGCATCAGGTCCCATTGTAGATGGCTATGAGCCACCATGTGGGTGCTGGGAATTGAACTCAGGACCTCTGAAGGAGCAGCCATCACTCTTAACTGCTGAGCCATATCTCTAGCCACACCCAATATATTTTGATCATATTCTTTCCCCTCCTCCAACTCCTTACAGATCCCCCCATCCCTACCTACCTACCCAACTTAATGTTCTTTTTCTCTGTTTTTCTGTCATTAGTTTACTTAATATCTTATCTAGTATAACCATTTTACTCCCATTTTTCAGAGATTGCTTCTTTTTTTTGTTTGTTTTGTTTTGTTTTGTTTTGTTTTGTTTTTCGAGACAGGGTTTCTCTGTGTAGTTTTTGGTGCCTGTCCTGGATCTCACTCTGTAGACCAGGCTGGCCTCGAACTCGGAGATCTGCCTGGCTCTGCCTCCCGAGTGCTGGGATTAAAGGCATGCACCACCACTGCCTGGCCCCACCTTTTCTGTTTTTAAGTCTCATTATTGCCTTGGCTGGCTTAAAACTGACCTGGAACTCGAAGGTTGTTCTTTGTCTTACAAGTGCTGGGATACAAGACATGCACTGCCACACCTGCTCATCATCTTTTTTATAATTGAGAAAAAAGGCCCAGGAAGGTCAAGCCTGTAGTTAGAAAGTTCCATCCTTTCTGAAAATCCTGAGACTTCCTATGTGCTTGGCTATATGCTGGCTATTAGAAATACCATGGTGAGCAGAACTGCTCCTGCCTGTTTGGTGCCTATAGTCTTGACAGTTGACAGATTTTACCATTAATAGCATGAGTATATAATTAGTGACTTTGATGAGTGCACTGAAGGAAGACTGAGATGCTGTGGGAGCCTGTACAAGGCATCACCTCAGATCTCCACATTGGGATCAGATTATCTCCTTCAAGTAGTGAATTCCCTGCTGGAGTTGGAAGGGAAGGATGAAGGGATAGAATCTCAGTCAGGAAACAGCATGAGCAAAAACCCTGAGATAAATAAAGAAACTGGCACCTTAAGGATGTGGAAGAGAGCTGGAAGGGTGCTACAGCATAGAAGAGTGGACTCATCTGACTGTAGGAGAGGGCATACTGAAAGGACCTTCCCTTTCAAAAAAAATAATAATGATGACTTGCTGTTTGTCCAATTGTGAAGTGGTGATGGCTTAAATATTTTTATTTTTTTATTCATATGTGTGTTTGTGTGTGTGTTGGTAAACATGTGCCATGGCACATATGTGGAGGTCAGATGACAACCTTCAGGAGTCAGTTCCCTTCTTCCAGCATGTGGGTTCTAGGGATTGAACTCAGGCTGTAGGGCTTAACAGCAGGAGCCTCGACCTCCTAAGACATCTCACCAGCCCATGATGGCAAATGGAGGCCGGGCAGTTTAAGAGACAATGAGGGAACTGGCGAAACCGGACGCCTTGGTTCCTGGCTTGAGCATCTTAGCTGCTGATACTGCCAGTCATAACTCAGAGAGCACTACAGGAAGGTCAGTCAGTACCAAGGTCTTAAGTTTAGAGTAGGCTTTTATTGTTGTTGTTAATACCCAGATATGACTTTATAAACTTTACAGATGTATAAAAATAAGGGTGAGGTTAAAAAGTGTAACAGACTGCCAACTCCCTATATGTGTATTCTTCAGGCTAAAAACCAGTGCTTTGGCACAAAGCTTCTGTGTGTCCTTCACTGTTCTATTCTGTCCTTTCTTCCTTCAGAAATAAGCACAAGCTGGCCGTGGTGGCACACACCTTTAATCCCAGCACTTGGGAGGCAGAGACCCTGTCTCGAAAAAACATAATAATAGTAATAATAATAATAATAATAATAATAATAATAATAATAAGCACAAGCCATAGATTGTTGTTTGTTTTTTTTTTAATTTATATTTTATGTATGAGTGCTCTGCATGTGTACCTGCACACTAGAAGAGGGCATCAGATCCTGTTACAGATGGTTGTGAGCCACCACCATGTGGTTGCTGGGAATTGAACTCAGGATTGCTGGAAGAGCTCTGAGCCATCTCTCCAGCCCCCGCCATAGGTTGTTTTAATCCTTGCTTTGTTTTATATTTTGCCATGTTTGGTCCCATACAGTGTCTTCTCACCCTTCTTAGCATTATATGAACGAAATCATGCTGTAAGTGTTCTAAGTCATGCTGTTTTGTTAGAACAGAGTTGAGCTCACTCTGTAGACCAGGCTGGCCTTCTGTTCACAGAGATCCAACTGCCTCTGCCTTCTGAGTGCTGGGATTAAGTCATGCACCCCACTTCTCTATCCCCAATCTTAACATAGCTCTTATTTTAGGCCCATACCTGTGAGGTTCAGATGTGACTAGAGAATAGACGAAGAGGGAGACTTAGGAAATAAGCAGGTTTGGCAGCAGGGATTGTGTTTGGTAGTAGTAGTTCCATTAGTCAGCCCCAGGTGTTGAAGACCTGATGTAGCACAACCAGACTGTACTATAGGATACAATCCATAAGAAGACTAGCTGGAGTTTAGGCAACTTGATTCTTTTACTGACCCCAACTTCATGCTCTACCTAACCAACACAGTAACTTGTGTAAGATGGTTGGTCTTTGGTGGGAAGGGTCGCCCTCAAGTGTCCCTCAAGTTCAGAGTGCTGAACAGCAGAACAAGTGCAGGCTTAGAGCCTGAAGACCAGTCTGAACCCTCACTGTGTTACTGAGAGATCTGTCAGTTTTCTTGTAACACAAACACAATGAAGAGTGGTTGTAAGGACTAGAGATAATGGGAAATGCTTGTGCATGCTTGCATACTGGAGCTGCAGCTGCTGCTGCTGTGGCTGAACCATGCTTCTTTCAAGTATTTTTTATTGCCCTGATTTGCATTATAATGAGAGATCTATAGGATATATCATTATGAGCAAAGTTGTTTTTCCTTCTTGTCTTAACATTCATCTCTCTTGTGTTATCTACTTTCTGAATATTGCCATTTACCTCAGCATCTGAGCCACAGGTTTCAGGTGTGTCTTTAGCCTTTCTGGCCTCCTCCACCAAGTTTCCTGATCCAGGTGAACTTGTCTTAGCTCTTTGCATATTTTGTTTGTTCTAGTAAAACAACTTTAAGGGTGAAAGGATTTATTTTAGCTTATAATTTCAGGTTACAATCTATCTTAGTTGTGTTCTATTGCTGTGAAGATACACCATGACCAAAGCAACTCTTATAAAAGAAAACATTTAATTGGGGGCTTACTTACAGTTTCAGAGGCATAGTGCATTATCCTGGCCGGGAACATGGCAGCATGCAGGCAGACCTACAGCAGTAGTTGAGAGCTACATCCTGGTCCATAAGCAGAGAGAGAGAGATTGGGCTTGGCATGGGCTTTTGAATCCTCAAAGCCCACCCAGTGACACACTTTCTTTAATGAAGTCACACCTCCTTATCCTTGTAATCCTTTCAAACAATTCTACTCCCTGATGACTAAGCATTCAAATATATGAACCTATGGGGACATTTTTATTCAAACCACCACATAGTCCTTTATTGAGGAGAAGTGAAGATGGCCAGTTGCATTATATTAACGGTCAAGAGCAAAGAGAAATAATGCATGCATGCTCACTTGTGCTCAGCCCCCTCTCTATACTTACATGGTCCAAGACCTAAAGCTAGGGGCTGGGCTGGTTTTTCCTAAATCAATTAATATAGTCAAGACAATCTCCCACAAACATGCCCACAGACCCACTTGATGCAGACGATCCCTCATTGAGACTATTCCAGTGTGATTTTAGATTGTGCCAACTTGACAAACCATTACACTGCTCTCTACCCACAATTCTGTTTCCTCTCCTGCCTCTATGTACCTGAACTTGCCTGTTTGGGAGGCCTAGTCTGAGTATCTCAAATAGTTGCTCCCTACTGCCTTTGCTTTCTCAAGCACTTTGTATATCACTGTCTTATAGGATAATTAGTTACTTATATGAATAGGTATCTGTTTCTACTTCCAGAGACCAGACTTCTTGCTTTTGTGGGTCAGAACCTGTATATTCTTGGAAGGCAACAGATAATGTTTAGTGTGGGGGTATTGTGTTCCCCAAAATATTGTGTATGCTAATAAACTTATCTGGGGTCAGAGAACAGAACAGCCACAATATTAAACATAGAGGTTAGGCAGTGGTAGCATACTCCTTTAATCCTAGCATTCCAGAGGCAGAAATTCATGTGTTCAAGGATACACCCAAGCATGGTGACCTACGCCTTTAATCCCAGAAAGCAAGCCTTTAATCCCAGGGAGTGGTGGTAGAAAGCAGAAAGGTATATAAGGCGTGAGGACCAGAAACTAGAGGCCTTTGGCCTGGAGAAGCCTTTGGCCTGGAGAAGCATTTGGTCTGGTTAAGCTTTCAGGCTTCTAGCAGCAGTTCAGCTGAGACCCATCCTGGATGAGGACTCAGAGGCCTCCAGTCTGAGGAAACAAGACCAGATGAGGATCCAGCGAGGTGAGATAGCTGTGGCTTATTCTGTCTCTCTGACCTTCCAGTGTTCACCCCAATACCTGGCTCAGGTTTGATTTTATTAATAAGAACTTTTAAGACATCATGCTACAGTTTAGGCCTGACAAAAGTTTTGTTTTTGTTTTTGTTTTTGTTTTTAATTGTGGGGTTGTACATCCATTCTTCAGAGTCCTCCCACTCAATCTTGCTTTCACTGGTAACAGTTGAGAATGGCAAATACTTCTCCAACACCCTATACTCAGAGCTGTGTCTTCCTGAGGAGAGATTGACCCAAGTTGAACATGTCTGGGCTTGAGCTGAAGCAATGGAAGTATAAGCATGGCGTGCAAGGGAGCAGAGTGAGTGTGAGGGGTGTGCACACCACTGTTAAAGCCTGACACCCTGCACCTTTCTGGGAGAGGAGAATGGGCATCCTCAGTGGAAGAAGGACCACCATGGATCTGAGTGCCTGTGTATTCAGAGCTTCCTGGATTCTCGGATCTGACATTGAGCAGCATTTGGTGATTGGTGGTGATGAAAGAACAAGCTCCCATTCTGTCACCACCATCACTGCATTCGTTGACAGAATGTCAAGCTGAAGTGGGCACTGTTCTCAGGCCAAGCTGTGAAATTCACGGTGGCGCTGTTAGTTCCTGTCGTTTGTTTCAGAAGTTCTCTTGTTGGCCTTAAAGCAGTTATCTCAGCTTCGTCCCTGCTGTGCCCAGCTCTTTTTTTCCCAAGAACATCATTATGGCTTTCTGGTTTGGGATGTTTGTTTAATTGTCAGTGTTAGAGATTGGATCCAGGGCCAGAGACACTGGGAGCTTCTTCAGTGGGATTGGCCTTGCTTGATCTACCAAGAGAGCGGTTAGATTTTTTTTCTTCCCAGATTGTCGGGTGCTTAAAGTGAAGGTGCTTGCCTCTTGGTATATTAGGTCTCCTCATCTGGTGCTTACCTCTTGGTATATTAGGTCTCCTCATCTGGTGCTTACCTCTTGGTATATTAGGTCTCCTCATCTGGTGCTT
>CABHPR010129580.1:0-11580 GCA_902168415.1 Peromyscus melanophrys | reverse complement strand
TTTTTTTTTTTTTTTTTTTTTTTTTGGTTTTTCGAGACAGGGTTTCTCTGTGTAGCTTTGCGCCTTTCCTGGAGCTCACTTGGTAGCCCAGGCTGGCCTCGAACTCACAGAGATCCGCCTGCCTCTGCCTCCCGAGTGCTGGGATTAAAGGCGTGCGCCACCAACGCCCGGCTGAAAAGTTAAAAGCTATGATAAAACAATTGATACCAGGACCTCAAGATGGGTAACCTAATGTGTTTTAGCTTGGGCCAAGAAAAGAAAATGAACATTCTGATGCAACACATGTAATCAGCAGGTAAAGATTAAATATCACAGAGTGAAATGTTAAGTACTGAGAGGTCCTTGAGAGGGGAGCTGGAAACACAGCACAGACACAAGGTGTGCACCTGCAAGAAGATGGTTGTTGAATGCACATTTCTCAATTTTATAGCTATTATAGAATTAACTACAAATAAGGATTGAATCACATTTTAAAAACAACATTAACCAATTTAATATTTTTCAATACTGTGTGAAAACTTATTTTTTAATACACGTGCGCGAGTGCGCGCACGCACACACACACACATTCACTCACTCATATGTTTACACACACAAATACAAAAAATTTTGCTGACAGTCAAATATATTTTGCAGATTTGTTAGCCCTATCTTCTTTTGTACTCTCTATACAAAAGCCGTGTTTTGCTTACAGCTCCTTATTCCCAGACTTTCAATACTTTCCCCATTTAACTTGCCCATAAAACACCATTCGTGCTTCACTTACTTAGAATTCACTGTTCTGCACTGCAAATCCTAACATGCTCTAATCACTTGTAGTTTTGTTCTCCTATTTCCTCATTTTTTAATTACAAACACTCAAGATTCAAAGCAGAATATAAATTTCCTTATTTATTTATTTATTTATTTATTTATTTATTTATTTATTTATTTCTGAGACAGGGTTTCTCTGTGTATGCCTTTCCTGGAACTCACTCTGTAGCCCAGGCTGGCCTCGAACTCACAGAGATCCGCCTGCTTCTGCCTCCCAAGTGCTGGGATTAAAAGTGTGCACCACCACTGCCTGGCAATTTCCCTGTTTATGTTCATAATGGCAACAGGGGAGAAGAATGGAGAAACAAGCTCTGAAGATGGAAATGTTTATATTTACTCCTTTCATATTGACATTTATATTCCAGGATAAGACAAACATTGATACCAATACATCCAATTCAATGTGCTGGTAGTGATTCTCTGGGTATATTGTGGTTACAGTAAAAAGTGATTCATCAATGAGGTGAGCACTGAGAAAAAAAAATGGTAAGATCAACCCAAAAAAATTATCCTGCACCCATATGGCTTATGTCTAGTGCAGAATGTTGAAGAACCATTCTATGCTGTGTTTCCTTCTTACATTGTGTCCTTTGGGATGATTGTGTAAGATTGTTAAGATAGAATTTACAAAAAGAAATATAAAGCAACCTATAATATGTGATTTGAAAAGCTAGTACTCGTCCTTAATTAAGCAGGAAGCATAGAGGTAAGGAGAAGAGATGGAGAGGGAGGGGACATGAGGAAGGCGTTTCAAAGTTATGCAGATGGGACAGTCTCTGTTGTGCACAGTGCTGCAAGCTAGTCCAGCTTGTAGATGTAACCAACCGTCTTATTAAATAAGAAACACAGAGCCAATGTAAAGGTAAAAGCTAAAGAGGTCAGAGCTAAGAGCCTTACCCGCCTGCTGCCGGCTAGCCTCTTCAGCCGAGAGACCTCTCTGAAAGAGAGCTACTTCCTGTCTGTTTGTCTTTAAATAGAGTTTGTGTTCTGCTTTCTCATTGGTTGTAAACCCAACCACGTGACTGCCTCGTCACTACCTGTCTGTACAGACCTCCAGACACACATTGGAGTGTGTGTCTCCAATGCTGGTTGTATCCTTGAACACACAGAGATCTACCTAGCTCTGCCTACAAAGTGCTGGGATTAAAGGCGTGCGCCTCCTCCAGCAAATCCTACCAGCATGCACCACCACAACCGGCTTTCGCTATGGCTTGCTAATAGCTCTGACCTCTAGGCAACTTTATTTATTAACATGCAAATAAAATCACATTTCAGTACAAATAAAATACCACTATACCAGCTTCTCCTTGAGATCATTTCTAGTTTGGGAATTCAATCCTAGAAATGGGAATGTGTTTGTTTTAACTAGAGATTACCTCATTCTTGCTACCTGTGAGTAACAAAGAACTATTTATTTTTTCTCAATCTAAATAGAGCAGTTGCTAACATTCACACAGTATTTAATAATTTCTGTTGGAGGAATCTGCTGGAAAATAACAGAAACACATCAAGCAATTGGTTTATATTAGCTTTGCTCTTGATAACACCCAAATAAATGTTTGCACAACATGACCCTATGGAAAGACCTAGTTGGTCCCAAGCACTTCCAAAGTAGAAATCAACAGAAATTGGAAGACATTATATAGTATAATCCACATGGATTGCTTGGGTGATGATGAAGACTGAAGACTGAATTGTGATAAATGCATGTTCCATTAGAAAAACATAATATAGAGAGGTCTGTTAATTATATTTAGATAATGTAGGTAAGATGAGATCAGCCAGGGAAATAGCTGGAGGCAGACCAAAGTATGTTTTGAGCTGAGTGAAGAAAGTGGTTGGAGATTTAGGAGGCAAGGCAAGTCATATTAGATACTTGGGTCATCAATCTCAGGACAATAAGAAGCCATGAAAGGGGTTTAGGCCACTCAGCAATATGGTCTAATTTGGTTTCAGAAAGACTCATTGAAAACCAACTAGATAAGCAATCATCTTCCTTTGTGTGTGCTGGATTACCTAGGAAATGAGGAGGAAGAATTGTAACTACTACTGAGCGCTTTGATGCAATCATCAAGATGGTCTTGCAACCTGCATTAAGAGCAATGATTCTATAAATAGTAATTAAGATTCCCAGAACTAATTTTCAAAACAATTGTGTCTCACAGTGATCCACATTAATAACTTACCCACTAAATACACACAGAAACAATGAAACAGAGGAAAATTAAGAAATATTTAGTGGGTTTATGTTGAAATTGCTACCTTATAACATGTATTGCCAGATTATGCTCCTTTCTCCAGTCCTTTTTGATGCTATTTATTTACTTATTTATTTGGGATTTTTGAAACAGGGTCTTGTAGTGTGAATTCTAATTGATCTTAATAATAAAAACCTGGAGTCAGATATTGGGGTAAATGCTGAAAGATCAGATAGGTAAAGGAGCCAGCCACTAGAAAGACTTTTTACCTCTAGGAATCCTCAGACTGATAGGGACCAAGTTCCTGTCTCCACCTTGCTTTATTACTTCTTCTCTCTGCCCAGCCATATCACTTCCTGTTTCCTCCTCCCAAGTGTTGGGATTTAAGGTCTGGGCCACCACTTTCTGGCCTCTAATGGCTAGGAATTTTATATAGCTCAGGTTTAAACTCATGATCCTCCTGCCTCTACTTCCTGAGTGCTGGAATTACAAGTATGTATGTATGTATGTGATTGACTGAATCATTTCATTTTATTTGGTTATTTGGTTTTTTTTTTTCTTTTTTCCAGAATTAAGGGTTGGTTCCATGGTCTGACTCATGTTAGCAAACGGCTCTCCCATTAAGCTTTGTCTACAAACTTTTCCTCCCTTTTAGGTCCAGCTTTTAATCTACTCTGGCTTGCTGCAAATTTTTGTGTCTGTATGGGTTTGTCAACCCTGTTGCTACATGAGGTCTGGTAGCCCCACTATAATTTCCTTTTCCTTCTATGCCTTTGGCTAAAGTTAATTGGATATTTTAAAATACTAATTTGATTATCTCTATTATTGCTTTACCTACTATTCCTTGAATTACATTTTATTGACTGTTCAGGACATTAAAAATTAATTTTTAATAATCATAATCTACCTGAGTTAATATTATACCATTTAAATAGTAATAAAACCTATACTAATTACATTTGCATATATTTCTGTTCCATAAGCTGCTGATTTTGTATACTTTAGCCTTATTTTTCATTAACTTTAGGTTATATGGGTACTGAATTTTGCTCTAAGAATTCAAATAATTTTAAATATATTAAACAATAAATATAAATAACACACATATTTTGTATTTACCCATGTGCTTACTATTCCTAGAATTTTCCACTCTTTTTCTGGTAGTATTTGACAGAATTTCCATATTTTAGACAGATCAAATATATGTGGATATGCAGATATGAACACACATGTAAGCTTATATGTTCATATCTATTTTATATGAAGTTTTGTATTATTTTTTAAATTTTATAATTAATTTAATTTTACATATCAGCCATGGATTCCCCTGTCCTCCCTCCTCCTGCCCCTACCCTTCCCCTTCCCCCAGTCTACCCCCTATTCCCATTTCCTCTAGGGCAAGGACTAAACTGGGGATTCAGCTCAGCTTGGTAGATTCAGTCGAGGCAGGTCCAGTCCCCTCCTCCCTTCACTCAGGCTGAGCAAAGTGTCCCCGCATAGGTCGCGGGCTCCAAACAGCCAGCTCATGCACTGAGGACAGGTCCCGGTCCTACTGCTTGGGGGCCTCCTAAACAGTTCAAGCTAATTGACTGGCTCACTTATCTAGAGGGCCTGATTCAGTTCCATGGGGGCTCCTCAGCTATTGGTTCATAGTTCATGTGTTTCCACTAGTTTGGCTATTTGTCTCTGTGCTTTTTCCAATCATGGTCTCAACATCTCTCGCTCATACAATCCCTCCTCTCTCTCGCCGATTGGACTCCTGGAGCTCCACCTGGAGCCTGGCCGTGGATCTCTGCATCCGCTTCATCAGTCATTGGATGAGAGTTAAAATCCTCTACTCTTGAAATGTCATAATTCTGACAAATTTGTGTTTTTCTGAAATGCTTTTGTATCACTTAAAATTTTAAATTAATGAAATAAATTAATGAAGTAATGATTTCCTTTATATTTATGAAATATTTTATATGTTTTTAAAAGCAAATATAAAAAATAAAAAATAATAATTTTCACCTATAGTTTATTGCATTTTTGTTGTTGTTGTTGTTGTTGTTGTTGTTGTTATTTTGAGACAGGGTTTCTCTGTGTAGTTTTGTTGCCTGTCCTGGATCTTGCTCTATAGACCAAGCTGGCCTCGAACTCAGAGAGATTCAACTGGCTCTGCCTCCAGTGTGCTGGGATTAAAGGTGTGTGCCACCACCACCCGGCTGTGTATTGCATTCTTTCCCTTTAACCTTTATTAGTTAAGTCTTTGTCTTTCATTCTCTTGTTTTCGTTCTTTTGTTCATCATTTGTAATATTTTCCTTTCAAATATTGGTTATTTGTTCTGAACTGCATTTTAAAATTTTCCGTATCTATTTAAATTTTCTTTTTATTACTTCTGTAGATTACTTCCCAAGTACACTGAAGCATCATAGTTCACATTATTTTATGGTTCCAATGGCCATGTGAGCACAGCTCTGCGATACTTAAGTGACTTTCCATTGACTGTGCAATGCATATTTTCATTTGTGTGCTTGCTAAACCTTTAACTGTGTGATGAACATGCTACATGATGTGTTGCATGTTCTCTGGGCTTTGTCCTCATTATCTGGAGTCCAGAGTTTAGACAGGTGTATGTTCTTTTTCTCTTGTAGATGGATAAATCATATATTTATAGATATTTATATTTTAGTTGTTGGTTTGTGTATGGGGCTATTTTAGCTTTTCTCTTATTCTTGGGACTTGATTTCTATTTATACAGAAATTTAGCCACTCCCATTTAAAAATAATATTTTTATTAATTATTTGAGAATTTCATAAAATATAATTTAATTATATTCACTCCTCCACCAACTCCTCACAGATCTGCCCTCACCTTGCCCCACACAAAACTTCTCTCTCTGTGTCTCTTTTGTTTTCTCTCTCTCCCTCCCTCCCTCCCTCCCTCCCTCCCTCCCTCCCTCTCTCTCTCTCTCTCTCTCTCTCTCTCTCTCTCTCTCTCTCTCTCACTTTCTCTCTCTCTCTCTCTTCTCTTCTCCCCCTCTCTTATTAAACTCACTGAATTCAATTTGTGTTGCTCAAATATTCCTGAATGTGGAGTCTAAAGTGTTTGACTTACCAGGTATCACATCTTTAAATAAAACTAAATCTCACCCTTACAGGTGCAATAGTTTGTTGGCTAAGGATTGGAATTTCTGTCCATTATAGTGGTATTTTATTTGTGTTGAAATGTGATTTTATTTGTATGTTAATAAATAAAGTTGCCTAGGGGTCAGAGCTATTAGCAAGCCATAGTGAGAGCCGGGCGTGGCAGCCCACGCTTTTAATCCCAGCACTCGGCAGGCAAAACTAGGTAGATCTCTGTGTGTTCAAGGATACTGCCGGCATTGGAGACACACGCTCCAATGTGTGTCCGGAGGTCTGTACAGACAGGCAGTGACGAGGCAGTCACGTAGTTGGGTTTACGACCAATGAGAAGGCAGAACAGAACTCTATTTAAAGGCGAATGCACAGGAAGTAGTTCCTTTTCGGAGAGGTCTCTTGGCAGAAGAGGCTAGCCAGCAGCTGGCGGGTAAGGCTCTTAGCTCTGACCTCTTGGGCTTTTATCTTTACATTGGTTCTGTGTTTCTTATTTAATAAGACGGTTAGTTACATCTACAGTCTATGCTGGGAGTTTGTATGTTTGGAGCTCATGTAGTTCTTGTTATGCACTCACAATTATTATGAGCTCATATGTGCATCAGCCCAACTATGTCTGCAAAACACTATTCCCTGTAGTCTCCTACCATGCCTGCCTCTTAGAATCCTTCTGCCTCTTCTTACACACCAATCCCTGAGCCTTGAGATGAGGGGTGTGCTGCAGATGTCGCATTTAGGCCTGAGCACGCTCTGTCCTTGCCATCTCTGCGTGTTAACCAGGTGTGAGTCTTTATGTTAACTGTCGCCTTCTGTAAGAAGCAGCTTCTCTATTGAGTGTTTGAGAGATGCACTAACTTATGTGTATAGTA
This sequence comes from Peromyscus melanophrys, assembly GCA_902168415.1. Lineage (NCBI taxonomy): Eukaryota > Metazoa > Chordata > Mammalia > Rodentia > Cricetidae > Peromyscus > Peromyscus melanophrys. The sequence continues at coordinate 4,582 of CABHPR010129580.1, read as the reverse complement.
GCAAGTAATTACGAGTCCTTTTATTGTGTCCATTTAGCACAGTGGTTCTCAGCTGTCCTAATGCTGTGACCCTTTAAAATAGCTCCTCATGTTGTGGTGACCTCCAAACATAAAATGATTTCTTTGCTACTACATAACTGTGATTTTGCTACTGTTGTGAATCATAGTGTAAATATCTGATATTCAGGCATCTGATATGCAACCTCTGTGAAAGGGTGGTTCAACCAGCAAGGAAGTCACAATCCACAGGTTGAGAACCACTGATTTAACATAATATTAGTAGTAAATTCTCTCTTAGGTCGTATATATCTAACCATAACTTTTGGTCTCTGCAAACACTGTCAAGCATCTCACAGAACAGGCCTCAAATCCAATAAGAAACTGTATTATTACTCCCCTAACATTCATTCCACTATTGAACCAGTGGTATGTTATGACATTCCAGATGTTTTGTGTCCCACATGGGTCCCAGCTGGGTAAGATTAATGATTACATTTTTCCCCCTGTAGCATCCAGAGCACCTTCTGTCACTATAAAGCTAGCTAGCTGGGATGAGGCTTCTAGGTGGGTATCCATTTGATTTCTCTGTGTCTATCCACTTAAAAATAAAGAATGAGAATTCATTGTACATTTACACAATGGAATTTTATTCAGCTATTTAAAATGAACTTCACAGATAAATAGATGGGCCTAGAAACAATTATCCTGAGGGATTTAACGAAGATTGAGAAAGACAAATGTCACATATTTTCTCTATATTATATTTGAATATTTAGATGTGTGCTTTTGAATTGGAATACCCATAGAGGTCAGGAAACCAATAAAGGGTCATGGAGAATGGAAAGATCATTTAAGAGAGGGGAAATAGAACTAAGTGACCTAAATAGGGAAAGAGGAACAGGGAAACAGGAAAAATTAAACGGGTTGGGGGATTGGAGGACAGGGTGGAGGATGAAATGAGGGGAGGCCTTTCTAAAAAGTTGTATTGAAACCTAATATTGCAGATACTTCATAAAATATGTACATGTGTAAAAAGATTTAAAATGAACTTATTCTGTAATGGAAAAGGAAATACCCTAATACCACATGCTAGCAAATAAAAATCTCAGTAGCATGAACTGAGTTCATTTTGAGTTGCTGACCATTGGACTCCCACAGGCCTCAAAGCATTATAAGATACTGCCATCACTCACCATTATCCTCCACAACTCGGAGTTCAGACACTATTACTGAAGATACCACAGACTCTAACTAGTCTCATTTTGCCTTTCACATGCACTGCACACCATTTCTCATATTTGCTTATAACTGCAATTGTCTGTAAGGCTGTGCTATGGTCAGTTACTCCACCGTTGTCATAACCCAAGAAACCAGCCAACTGGATTCGCATGAGGCAGAGGTCATGGCTTAGTAAGTCACACATTTTTAGGAGAATCATAGGACGAGATGTTTTCAAGTTTTCCAGCTATTTCTCTGGATCCAGGTATTAAATTTATCAATATTGAAATTTTACTTTTAAATTTATTTTATAATTAATTTTTATATCATTTGTATTTAAATGTGTAGGAAAATTGAGATTAAAAACCTTTTTCAAGATTTCTTTTTTAAAAAAAAAAAACTGCAAGCTCTTTGTAAGAAATGAACACATTAGATCAAAATGGCCAAAAAAAATACATCACTGAAAAATGCAAATAACTTTTCTGAGGGAAGTGATTATTACAGGTCTCTGTATGGATTTCTAATTTAACAGCAACTAATAATATCTAAGTGATAAAAGACATGATTTGAGGAATAAAAATCAGTGACAGAAATGCTGCCTTTGTTCTAATTTAAGCCTCTCATATCCTACTCCGAGCAGTTTTAATTATGATGCTTAGATATTGCAACTTTTATATGAGTTTCTTAATGATTTCAGTCAAGTTCAGTTTTTAACAATCTACTGCAACCTACATTAATTATGAATATACTTCTGGAGGCTGTTGTGGAATCAGATATGTGGGAGTGAGAAAATAATAGTTGTTGAGAATGATAGCCATAATCACCGGTTATTCATCCCAGGGAGTCCTTTGGGCAGCTGAACATGATATCCACACTGTCAGGAGATTTAGTTGGAACTTCTGAATATTTCCCCACCTTGGAGGACATCTTAGAGACTCTGGTCACAATAGAAATTGCCACCTCTTGACAGGCAGTTTCTCCAAGAGGACATTTAAAAGTTGTTCACTTGGTTGCTAAAGTATAAAACAGTTATGAGGTTATCTCTCTCTTCTGTTTCATAAGAGGAAGTAGCATCAGGTTGGTGAAGTTTTTCACCCCTAAATCCTGGTCCCTGGTCTGCAGACATAAGCATCTTTTTATTCCTAATAAACCATTTAAAGCGGTCAGGAATACAAGGATGGATTTACTTTAGTGTCTTTTTATCCTTTCAAATACTGTTTTTTTTTTGTTTGTTTTAATTTTCTTTTCAATGAGGCAATAAAATACTCTGTATTGTGCAACACTTATTATTCCTTTGGAATTTGGAAGTTCAGACACATGTCCCCTTACTGTTGACATATTCCACTCTCATTAGAGTTGTAAGCGAAAAGAAAATTACTGCAAGATGTAAACTGGTGGTCAAGTTGGGTTGGAAATCAAAGCTAACAATGTTGAGTTTAATGTAAATGGTCATGTGTATTAATCTGAGGTCAAGATGTTTAGATTTCTTTGATTAATCCTGGGACAACCATCATAATTCTTCATATCAGCATGGTTAATGGTCCATTACCAGTATGCTGGACACAGCCAGTAAAACCACTCCAATCTGTGAGCACTTGCCCAATCACACTGTGGGATCTGCTTAGCTTTCAGAATTATGGATTTCTGACAAAGGCAGAAACAGTAAAGAATAGTAGAATCCCATTGTGAGATACAGTAATTTCTACGGGAAGAAGATTGATTTCTGTACCAAAGGACACAAATATCCCAGATGTGTAAGCCCTACAGTAAAATCACATAGTATTATCACATAGCCTACATGCCAGTTCCTGAATATTGAATTAATTTTAGATTAATTACACAGTGTGAAAAACTATAAATGTCATGTAAATAACTATCCAGTTGTATTTCTGATGAAATATTATCATGTAAAATGTATATATGTGTCCGGCTTGGAGAACATTTTATTGCAGATATTTTTGATGTTTGATTTGGAGAATTTCTGGCAGAGTCCACACACAAGATGCTGATTTCATTAGAGTTCTATCAGTCTCAGGATATGGCCATTTGCAGAAAGAGTACATTTGAAGTATGAGAATCCAAATACTATAAAGACTTTAATAGCATTTGCAGCATATTCTATAGTAAATTAAGACATGAAGACACAACAAAACATGAATATGATTTGATAGTCTTTGTATTCAAATAGCAGCTCTTTAGTGCTTATTTTTCTATGTTCATTTTTGTATTGCTTAGAAGCATATAGAATGTTACTGAAACCAAAATACATGTGTATATTTACAAGGATATTTGCCCTGCTATCTTCTGCAATTTTTAGCAGTTAAGAAATTATTTTTGAGTATACCCACACCATGGAATAACCACAGGATGAAAATACACAGATATCAGAAAAAACTTTATCTTCTGTGAATTGACATTTGCTGCAGAATGTCTACCTAAATATATTTCCAGGAGTTTGTGTATCTAGGCCAAATACACAAAACAATCCTGCAAATAACATAGATTCTACTGAAAATGAGAAATTAATTTATAGAATGCAATGAGAAATCTTAAATGTCTTTCAGATTTTAGGGTTTGTTACACAGGAAAAATACATTCTCCTGTGGGATTTACATGATCGGTTTTCCCACCAAACCAAAATTCTACAACGTTGTTCTATATGCTATAGTAAATGAGCATTCATGAGAGGGCAAAGGCACCAAATGGAGTCTAGCATTTGAATGGGAATGTATGAAACGATATTTACTGACTGTAGCCAATGATTCTTTACCCCTTATAGTGAGCAACATGGTCCTGTACAATGAGTCCTTACCTTGTAACTTGCATACCACTCAATATGTATTCTATTAGATCCCTCTTGATGTAAACTGCTTATAGTTGCAGGTTACACACAACTCTACCTGAGACAAAAGAAGATGAAATATTGAACGCAGTTTAATGTGTATTTGTACTCAATTCCAATAAAAGATGTATTTCAGTGGATATAAATGTTTTCTGTGACTTTTCTTCTATAATGTTCAATAGGGCATTTGCTATTAAAATAAGCACTTACTTTATTTGATGAAGTAGATACTGTAAACAAACTATTTTGAGATGTCAGTTAAAAAATTGCATGTTCAGAATGCCATGTTGCAAAATCTCTCTGTCACACATGTAGAAAAAGTAGAGTGAAGACATTAAAATTCCATTTTAAATGTAGTTGGGAATGATAATGACTTGAAATGGTAAAATATAGCATCATTTTCAAAAAAAGCTTCCTTTTGAATGAGATAGAGACCATTACAGAAAAAGGCACGACAGGGCAAAATGCAGAGAATAACTGACAATGGGCAATCCAACCACAAAGGATACATCTACAACATAC
>CABHPR010129579.1:0-17627 GCA_902168415.1 Peromyscus melanophrys | reverse complement strand
GAACAAGGACAGGATACCTCAACAACATGGCTGCCTAAGCAAGACCTGAACAAGGACAGCACCATAGACAGGCTAAAGTGGAAGGGGAAAATCTCACAGAACCCCACTTCTAGACAAAGAACTACATTAAAGAATGCTAATAGCAGAAGTAGTCTTCTTTCCCGGGTGAGGACCCCCCTGGTGGGTTACCCAATACCAAGTGGTGAGCCCTAGAACATGTGCATGCAAGCAATATTGAACCAACTCAGCAGGTTGTATTTATGTATTTATGTGTAACAATAATAACTAAAGAAGAAGAAGCCAGGAATTTGAGTGAAAGAGAGAGAGAGAGAGAGAGAGAGAGAGAGAGAGAGAGAGAGAGAGAAGGGGGCATGGGAGGAGTTGAAAGAAAGGGAATGAAGAGAAGTGATGTAATTATATTTGAATAAAAAAAGAAAAAATAAACAGTTGAAAATGCAAACTTCAAGGGAGGTAGGGAAAGGGTGGGCATGGTGGTGTACCCTTGCATTCCCAGCACTCGGGAAGCTGAAACAAGAAGATCCCTGGGCCTCACTGGCCAACTGATTTTACCTACTTGAGTTCCAGGCCAAAGAGAAATCCTGTTTTAAAAGACAAGGTAGGTGACACCTAAGGACCCACATCTGAGGTTATTCTCCGGTTTCCACATGCAGAAGCACACACAAGCATGTGTGCCTGTGCCCACCCTGCACATACACTGACAAGTGCTGAGAGACCCTATAGAGTGTATCTCAACTCAGCATCCCCAAGTTCCACACCATGGTCTGAGGGGTCAGGGGAAGCTCACTCCACTCTTGTGATCCAAATGGAACAACCAGGCTCCTGTGACCAGTTCTCGGTGGGAGGACGATCAGCCAACATTTCCCCACTCTTTCCTGACCTAGCACTTAATTCCCTATGTGGTATCCCCTGAAAGAAGGCTTCATTTGTAGGTCTTGTGACCCTATCCCAAGCCAATTCCATAGAGGCAGGAGCATGGAATAATTTACCCACAACTTCTTTGATACCCCAGCAATAGGCAGGCACTTGTTGAAACAAGTATAATCGATGACTGGATTTTAATCTCCATCTGTATGGGGAGGGGGGGGGCATCAGGAACAAGGGAGTCGGCCTATGAAGGATAATTTGCTGTAGACATCATGCTTTGTTTAACTGACTCCATTGGGGGCTTGTTAGCACACTAAAGATATTTTTAAAAATCACATAATTAACCTTGGGAATTAATAAGTGAACCAAACACATTGTTTCCATTTCGTCTGGAGAGTGTCTCTGGATGTCCTAACCTCCCTAATGAGGACAGAGGCCATCAGTTAAATAACAGGCCGGTGGCTGCAGTGTGACTCCTCTCTGGCCTGGTCAGTCCTGCCCCAGCCCACTGGCGACAGCTTTCTCCACAGAACTGCCCCGGGTTTCGGGGAGGGGGCTCAAACACACTCATGTACATTTTTCTCCTTCTTCCCTCAGAATCCTTGCGCTTTTAGATATGAGAGCCTTTTATTTCTTTATAACAACAGCTGCTTTCATAAAACAAAGTGGATAAAATACATTGAGAGGTGGGGGGATCGGATGGGAGGTGGAGAAGGCTTAGGCCTATCTGTTTGTACCTTCCAGGGATGAACCATACCTGGTGTGGAAACATCCCACCTTTTTCCCTTCATCTCAAGGCTCAGGATTGAATGTGTTCTGAGCTTGTTTTTGAAGTCAGTTTTCCATTTTTCTACCTCACTGCCTCTCTTCTTCCTGATGTGTTTTCAGCACTGATCCACCATATCACAACAGGAAAAGCATGGCTAGGAACAGACAGGAGGTGTGGCCCCAAGGGCTGGATTATGGCCCACAGGAAGCAATGTTCCTGGGAGCTCCCAAAAGACTAGAAAGTTCCTCCCAGTTGAGTATAGACAGTTCTGAGACCTGGCCTACCTCACCTCTGCCCTGGTGCCCAGCTCTGTGGAATCCAGACTGTGCATGCACATTTGACTGGAAAGTGGCCTTGGGTGGGTCTCTGCCATGGGAACAGATTCCTGGGACCCAGAAGTTCAGGTCAGAGACAGGGCACTGCTAAGTGAGGGTAGCTGTGGCTCCTTAGAGAATGACAGCTGTTAAAGCCAGACCTGGGTTAGGCTGAGGAATGGATCCCAGAGGTTGCCTCACTCTGTGGCCACCTTCCTCTCGGATCCATCTTGGCCCCAGACAAGAAGCCACTGGAGGGCTGGGTCTTCTCCTTGTTACCTCTTGCACCACATCCTTGTAGAAGATAAGCACCTCCTTGTTGATGGGCCTGGACCCAGGCCTCATGGCTTCTGTGTCTCCTGAAGTTTCTGGAGTGTCACTGTGGCAGGAGGGACCCTGGAAGCCTTGTCCTGCTTCTGTGCCAGCATTCACTCTTCAACTGCCCAGATGCTCCTCACCCTTGCCCTTTCCAAGAGTCCCTGTCCTTTGTCACGTGTAGACAGTTCAGCTTTTCCTTAAGGAATCCTGTTCATCTCTCTTCTCTGAAACCACTCTCCTCATGGTGCTTGGTCAGGAATCAAGAAGAGGCCTGGTGGGCGGTTTGTAGGATTGTTGCTGCCAGCCAATGGCAAACCTACCATGTGCAGGTCCTAGAGTACCAGAAGACCTTGGTTGCCTGGCCATTCTTGTACCTCTGATAGCACATGGTGGCCATGGGCACCTGGAAGGCTCAGGCACACCCAACTTTATGGTAAGCATGACTCCTTCTCTGAAGTGCTTTGCCCAAACAGTTTCTTCTACTGTCTTCTCATTAGATTCCTGTTCATCAAAGCAGGGAGGGTGTTCTCAGTCCCCAGTTACAACTGGGGAAATGGAGGCCTCGTTGACCAAGTAATACACAGTCAAGAACAGCAGAGCCAGGAATGTGTCCTCATGTGGAAAATTACTCTGAGACTCCTTCCTGATGACCATTCCCTAGGCTTCCAGGCTGCCAGTCACCTTCAGGCGAGGGTGTGGCTAAGAGAACACCTTGAGGACCAACTCCTGTCCCTGAGCTGCAGATGTTGAGATCTCAGCTTTGGACCCTGTGTCCAGTCCTTTCCCAATACTTGAACATGTGCCCTAGTCTCAGAGGGTGGCAGTGTGAGCCTGGTCCATGGTCCTCCCACCTTCAGGCCTTCTTCACTGGCCCCTCCAAGGTAGTGTCTCTTCTGAGGGTGCTTTTAAGAATTGTCTCCATTCCTGAGATGCAGTGAGTGGGTCAGCAGCTGGCTATCTCCTGGAGAACAGGAGGCTCCGCTGCATCCTTGGTTTTTCTCTTGAGGTAAGAAGCTCCATGTGGCCTTTGTTACCTTTAGAGTCACTATGGGATGCATCAGTCTCCTCTGGGTAGTTTCTAGGGGTGTGTGTGTGTGTGTGTGTGTGTGTGTGTGTGTGTGTGTGTGTGTGTGTACAATGAGTACGTGTGATTCTTCATGTTTTCAGAGTGCACTTGTGTGTATGTGTGTGTACAATGAGTGTGTGTGATTCTTCATGGCTTCAGTGTGTGTGTGTGTGTGTGTGTGTGTGTGTGTGTGTGTGTGTTTGTGTGTATGTAGGCCATAGGCCAACCATAGGTATCCTTAGGAGTCATCACCTTGTTTTTTGAGACAAGGTTTCTTACTGAGCTTGTAGCTCACTGATTCAGCCAGGATGGATGGACAGAGAGCCTCAGAGATCCTCCTTTCTCTGCCTCCCTAACACTAGGATCACAAATGTGTGTTATATGCCCTGAATTTTATATGGGTGTTAGAAAGTGAACTTGAGTCCTCATGCATGCACAACAAGGACATTCCCAACCGGGCTTTCTCCTCCAGTCTCTTCTCTTAGTGGTCTTGAAGAGACCTCAGCCTCCCAGAAAGCCTCCTCTGAACACTTACACAGTCCTCCCTGGGGTCTTGGCATTCGGGGCTGAGTGTCCCCTTGGGACTTTGGGGATGTGCTAAGCTTGGAAAGTGGGTGGGGGAGGAGGCTTCTACCTACCCACTTCCCAGGCAGCTGCTGAACAAATCCAGGGAGTTAATAGGAACCGCACAAAGCTTTTGATTTGCTTCAGAGATCAAGGGTCAGCCTGAATAACTCATTAATTAACCGAGCAAGGCTTCCTGCTATTGACAAGGTCTGGGAGCTCGGCCTGGGAGCAGACCTCACATCCCACAGCTGAAGACCATCCCCCCCACCCCCTCGCCTCTCCTCTCCTCACTTGCTTCTGCTAGGTGCCCAGCGGTCAGACACATTCTCAGATCTCTGTCTACCATGAGGCTCTCGCTTGACAGGACTGTGAACCATGACCTGTGCTTTGAAGCCTGACCTACAAGCTGTCTTCACCACCCCATCTCTACCCACTCCTCTCTAGCCCACATTGGCATAACATCCGATCCAGGCGCAATCTTGCTCCCACACACCTCGATGTCTGTCACTAGGGAGAGTATGACGAGCTGATTCACACCAAGGTGTCAGGCTGAGGGTGTGGGGAGAAGGGGCGGGTGGGTGGTGATTTCATTTTAATAAGGGTCATGTTTGAATTCCAACAGTGTAATCTCTGACGGTGGGATCAGCCATCGAAGGCGGGATAGACAGTAGATACATTTGGCAAGGAGCCCTCCCTTCCCTGTGACCACTAAGGATGTGGATGAAGGTGATGGCCTTCTATGTTAGCAGGAGGGGTCGCTCCATCTCTAGCTCTCTTTGTCCCATTTTCACTAAGCTTCTTCCAAACAGATGAGAAAGCCTGGCACCTCCACCTCCGTTCCTGGCATCACTGAGCTTTTCAAACACACATTGGAAGCCCCCAACTTTGGAAATTTTTCGCTGTTGTTGTTCTAACAGGGATATACCACAAGCAGAAACTCCTCTATGGAGAAGACTGTCCCTTTCATTCAAATGTCCCTGGAGACAGCACCCAGTTGTCACCCACCAGTGCATGAATGAATGCTGAGTGATAAGATGTTTCATGTTCTGGTGTGGATTAGGCTATTTAGTTTGCTGTTTTTGGGGCAACCAAGTCATAGGAAACCCTGTTGCAGTTTTCAGCATCTCTGGGTTACTTTCAGAGCTCACCCTGCGGGTTGACATTTGTAGAGCCTATTGCTGTTTGCAGAGCCAGCGCTTTCTTGAAGGGCTTGTCACTGGCTTTAGAACCTGTGCTGCCTGTAGAGTCTGTTGCTGGCAGAACTGGGCATTGCCATGCAGAGCTCATCCCTGTCTGCAAAGCTCGCTGCCACTTGTGAAGTTTTGGGGGTGTTGCAGAGGCTGACATTGCCTACGAAGCTCATTCAGGTTTGCAGGCCCTATGGCAAAATGTGGAGAGCCAGTTGTTTGCAGAAGCACCCTGCCTGCAGAGTTCCTCACTTGCTGCGAAGCCGGTGCAGTCGGTAGAACCCATCGTCTTTTGTAGAGAGGCCGGTGTTGAAGGCTGAGCTCATCAGTATCCATAAAGCTTGCTGTTCTCTTCCAAGCGTGGCTCTGTTTGTCAAGAACCGTCATTTCTTCACACACAACTGTGGGTCGGAGCACTTGATGCTGTCTGCATTCTCACATTGCTTGCAGTACTCATTACTGATAAAGGACTTCTGGGATGCTGTCGGAGTCTCCCTACTTTGCCTGGACTTTCTGTAGTGTGGTGAATTTTCAAGACCATGAAGCCAAGCCATTAGGCTTTGAAGTGTTTTTTTGTGTTTACAGGTTTAGGATTCTCTCTAGCATGGCTACTGCATGGAGATGCCATATCACTGCCTCCCTGGTCTGAGTGTGTCTCTACAATGCTGGGTCCACACTTAGATTCTGTTTTCTCTATAAAGCCACAAATTCTTGGAATCTTCTCCCCTACAAATCTAATGGCCTACACATCAGGCCTCCCATCCTTTCTGCTCAGAGCCCTTGAACTTCCAGTCAGATTCAGAGTCCTCTTTGCTCAGCACAGGGACCCAGTGATTTTATGTCCACAGTCATCATAAGACTTGTGGATATGACTCAGGTTCTGGGAGAATGAAGAGTATACAGGGGTTTTGTACCACACATGAACCCTACTCTGCAATATAGACCTTATGACCCAAGAGCCCACTGTGGTGGTTTGAAAGAAATGACCCCCATAGCGAGTGGTACTATTAGGCCTTGTTGGAGTAGATGTGGTCTTGTTGGAGGAAGTGTGTCACTGTGGAGATGGGCATTGAGGTCTCATAAGTGCTCAAGCCACACCCAGTGAGACAGTCTACTTCCTGTTGCCTGTGGGATCAAGATGTAGCAGCTCCTTCTTCAGTACCAGATCTGCTTGCACACTGCCATGCTCCTTGCCCTGATGATAAATGGACTAAACCTTTGAACTCTAAGCCACCTCAATTAAATGTTTTCCTTTATAAGAGTTGCTGTGGTCATGGTGTCCTTCACAGCAACAGAAACCCTAACTAAGACAGTCACCATACATGGCTGTCTTCAGTTGCTCTGTCTTATTGGACTTTTCATGGGCCTGGAAGAAACTGGTGAGGATCCTGGGTACTCAGTCTGCATGGGTATCCTTAGATGTGTCTGGTAATCAACTCTAGCACCTTCAGACATTCAGTTCTTAACACCACACCAACTTAGAAACACTGTGCCAGGATGAGGCTTTTGTGCAGACATAAACACACACACACACACACACACACACAAGCACATCTGAAAGACAAGATTTGGATCCATAGTTTGAATTTTGCCAAATCGAAAGCTTTCAGAAAACCATAAGGAAGATCAAAATGCAATTTCTAGATACTTCTTACACAAACGTAGCAGTTTAACTTCTGTATTTGTGGAAGTTTTAGTGGAGAGATAGGCTAGAAGGATCGACCTGGTGCCACGGTGCTCCCTCTGGAAGTCTTCTGAGCATGGCCACTGCCTAGGGTATACCATGTCTGCACACAAGTGTGTCTTGTACAGATCTTAACCTAAAGGGTTTCTGCTCTCAGGAAGTTTGTGATTTGAAAACTGAAGTCAAGAGATGTTCTTCCTCTGCATACAAGGAGTTCATTGAATGACTGCCTGAACACATTGATAATGGAATATGCACCGTAGCAAGCAACATGACTCCTATGCTGAAGGAAGGCCTCCTGATTGCCCTCATTCCTTCCCCAAGAGCCCCCTTGAGGTCTCAACTGACTACTTTTCTGGGTAGTTCCTAACAGCTTCCAGGACTGGATTTTTCCAGCAGTTTTTGCCTTCATATCCTGGGACAGTCAAAGATTCGGCTTATAGAACATGTCCACCGAGTGAGCTGGAAGCAAACGCCTGTCTCTCCTAAAACCCCTATTTTCTGTCCTTTGTTCTTAGAAGAAGGCTCTAGATGCCCCTCACTGTTGGCTTTGTCCACAGGGCCTGAGGCGAGAGCTCTGCTGCTCTGGAGATAATTCAGAGTGCTAATGGCATACAGATGCAAGCTAATTCATGTGCACATACACAAATTAGGCTGCAATTATCACAGGAACTATTTGCTAATGCTGGTTACCATTTGAACCATTACTCAGCATTGGTTACCACAGACGGCTGGTCAATATGGCTCAGCATGAGGCCTGCCTCTCAGCCAGCCATGGAAGCTAAGAGAAACACACAGCTGTGGGTTGATTTGAAGTAGGAGGTGGGTCTCTCAAGGTTTGTGGTGTGAATGGAACGAGCCTTCTGGAAAATGACAGCAGGGATCCCACAGGGGTGAGGAAAAGCCAGCAATGTGTGCCATGTAAAACGACAGGTTCTGTGTATGGAAGGTCAAGAGTTCAAGGTACAAGCTGTGTCCATTGCATTCGATAGTAATTCCCTGGCTGATGACAGGGGATGCAGGGAAGCAAGGGGTTTGGGAAGAAAACAGTACTTCGTAAGCCGAGAGCCAGTGCAGAAGTAACTGGTTACCCATGGATACGGAAGCCAACTCACCAGTTTACCAGGCACCCCTGGAGACAGGTTTTGAACTTGGCTGTCAAGGGATGTTTTAATTCTGGTGAGAGGAGGGGCTGCATCATGGTGGCCAGGACTGGGATCTGAACAACACAGCTGTACAGGAGAGAGGCTTACATGGAAGAATGGTCCATGGTTGCTGAATCACAGCAGTAGCTGCTTCTCACCGAGTAGCCTCCATTACCTAACTACACCTCTGCTAGCCTGCAGAGGAAGTATCTCCCTTGCATATTCTATAGGGAAGTGGGTGGAGGTCTGAATGGATGATAAGTGATGAGGTCTGAGTACACAGGGATGGACTGGTCAGAAATAGGCTTTCATGGCTATTGGGAAAGACAGGGCATGACTCAGGTTACCTAGGGGGGTGGTTACAGTGGCACTGATGAATAGGGTGTGGGAGATGTGGCCTAGAGCCAGAAAGTGATGCATGGTTGGTCTAGAGCAACTGGGTGAAGGGGCAGGACAAATGCTGAGGGGGATTCTCTTACCATGGGTACCCAAAAAGCCTAGAGAAGGGAGGAGGCTGACCTGGATGAGTTATCCCTTATACATCTGTCTGTCCTCTTGCAGAAGGGCTTCACTGGCCCTGTCTGTCAGCCCCAGGTGGGGGAAAAGCCAACTCACTTATCCCCGGAGTTGCTCTGGCCCCCAGAGGGCAGCGTGTCTGACTTCCCTTTGGGCAGTGAGGGTTCTCATGGCTGGCTGTGGATGCTGCTTCTTCTCTTAGTAGCATCACTGCTGCTCCCTTGGAGGCCTTCCTGGCTGGCCTGCTGTCTGCAGGCCCCGCAGGCATCCTTTTACTCCTTTGCTAATCCTTCCCTGCGGACATGCCGGAGATCTGTGATTGGGCAGCTGGGCTGCCTCCCAGCCACCTGAGACTGGAGTTCATAGTCCTCACCAGAGGGCTAATACTGCAGCCGGGCTCATATCCATTCTTCTATGATGGAGAGGCACTAAGGCCCCAGGTTTGTTAGGAGAGGGGAGTGAGACTGTGGGGAGATGCTCGCCAGGTCCTCCAAGAGGAAAACAAAGAGACAGTGTACAGGGCAGATAGTCCGATTCTAAATTAGATGGTGTGAGGCACTCATTGAATAGGAACAAATGGAAATGGCATGTTATTTGCTGAGCGTACGATGGAGCCCAACCTGTAACCTGGGGGACAACAGGAGAAGACCCGCCCAGTTCCTCAGAGAGCTCCTTTTCAGGAGACACAAAAGGACACAGAAGTCCGTAGAGAATATTTTCATGAAGTAGGGTCCATGCAAGAGCAGTGACATCATTTTCAGAGGTAAAATAAAAAATGCAGAGCCCCTAGTTCAAACATAACTGGGAATTTGAAGATGGTGACAGAGGGTCATTAGTTTAGGTACAAGCCTTTCTGACTACATGGGGTTTTGTGGGAGTGGACATGTCATCTGTCTGTGGATTTGGACTTGATTTCAGCAGACAAGATGGGGCCGGCTGCAAAGTCGGCTGTCTGAGAACTCACCAAGTGTTTAGGAGCCTTTCCTTTCACAGGCCTCTGTAGGATTGCATGGACTTGGGAAAAGGAATAGAATGAATCTCCCCAGTTTTCAGAAGAGGACCCTGGGGCCCAGGGACACTGAATTATTTTCCTTAAAGTCCTCAGATGAGTCAGAAATGAAAGTCTTTAGGCTGGGATGCACAGACCCTGCCTGCCCAGCTCTTTCCTGGGACTCCAGGATTCCAGCCCCTTAGGGCCACTTTGGTTCTGGGCATCTTTGCCTGGAGAGATCTTCCCAGGACAAAGACCTCTGGCACTTGCCAGTGCCCTTCTCTAGCCTCTTGGAGGCTCCTCTTGCCCTTGGAGATGCCAGACTCCCGTCTTGCACAGTAAACCACCACCGAGTACTGCCAGCCCAGCAAGCACTTTCTCACCTTTGTGGGCAGTTTTCCAGTATGTCCCATTCAACATTATAGACATTTTATAGTCATAGTTCTACCTCTCAGCAGACCCATCCAGGACCACTAATGGGGCCTCCTCCAGTTAGGATAATTGCACCCCTGTCTGCTCCCCAACAAGAGCAAGCATACCACCTCCAGACTTCTGGGTCCCTCTTCCTGACCCTGCTCTCCAATAACCCTCCCTGACAGGTCCCCAGACCCCCAGACCTCTCTTCCTGACCCTGCTCTCCAGTAACCCTCCCTGACAGGTCCCCAGCCCCCTAGCATATTTACAGAAATGCCACTCAGCAGAACAACCTGAATTAAATGAACGTTAGCAGGAGAGCTGCTAGCTTCCAAATTAGCAGTGCATAATTAGTTTCATGCATAAACCTCTGGAAAGCACGGGTGCACAGGCTGGCGAGAGAGACAATGAGTTGCTGTGAGGATGAAGATGAAGAACAGAAAGGGATGGGGGGAGGTGAGAGGGTGGCTGAAGAGTGGGTGAGCTGAATGACATGCACACCGCATTTATAGAGCAAAGCACTACGCACCATCTTCGGGGGTGAGACTTCCCTGTGTTTCCCATTCTCCCACCTGAAACCTTGAAGACCCCACCCAAGCATAACCCGCTTATCCCCACTCCTGTCTTCTGGTTGGAGAGGGATCAGGTGGGCCTTTCCCATCTGCTGGCTGAGTCCTCATGGAGGAAGGTTTGGACCACACTTTGGCGAAGAGAGACATCTGAGCTTTGTGCTCCTCTATCTGGTGTCAGAGGACTCTCTGCCTGGGGTGAGCTAGGAGCTCTGGCTGGTCTGCTTTTTGGGGTGTGGAGGTGTGCTTCCAAGATAGCATTGTGCATTTCAGACCTCCTGGCACTCGCTGGTGAGAAGGGTGTGTCACACAGCAGCCCTTGCAGGTAAGGAAGAGAGAAGTCCCTTCAGTTACAGCTTGCTCTTGCTGGTAGCACAATTCTGGGGGCTACACTGCCACCTCCAGGTTTTGAATGCCAGCTGGATCATCCCAGCTGTTCCCAGCTTATCTGCACAGGAGGGCTTGTAGCACCTCCCTGGCCTGGCTCGAATCAGATATATTCCCTACTGGACACATGATCCCAATGGGCAGGTCTTCTCTGGCCCTCCTGGGTACTTTAGGACTGTGTCATGGGTTAGAAGCACTTGTGCTTCTTTCTGGGGGAATCTTTTACCTCCATAGGCCACATCTGGTGTCTCTATCCAGCAGAATACCTGCCCTCTGGCTTTGTGATGATCAGTAAGGTCAGAGAGCTACAGGTTTCCTATGAATGTGAGTAGTTGTTTAAGACCCAGGCACAGGGAAGGAAGTGAAGGCTTGCCACTTCATGGAGCCAGACTCCAGCTTGTTTTACCCTTGACCCTCTGAGTGGGCTGTGCATAGTCTCTAGGCCTGGCTGTGGTTGTTCCCATGGCCTACCCAAGGGGAGCTCTCTGTGTGGAGGCGTGCGGTCTGTATTGCTTACTGTATATTATTTATTTAGTCTTAATTTATAATTGTTTCATTGCCAGAGGATCTCAGTGCCATAGGGACAGAAATGTGCTGCCCAGTCCTCCATAAAGAATCCTTTTCCTGCCATAAATAAACAGAATGCCCAATCAAGTACCCATCAAATTGCCTGGCCCTGGCACAAGCAGAATGCTACTAATGAGACACAACACGCATTAGTTTAATGTTCTACCAGAGGAAGCAAGCTGGCCTTTGAGTGCCAGTGCAGGCCACAGCCCAGGAAGGACCAGAATGGGCAGCCCTCCAAGGGAACACTGGGGGAAGGGTCTGAAGGCAAGCAGAGCCTCTAAGGAGCCGAGGTTCATCTCTTTGGGGTCACTCCTGCCATCCACTTTGTTTAAGGACAAGGCATTGGCTGTGAACCCACTGTGTGCTCAGTGCTTAGTTGGGTGTAGTGAGCACCATCAGAGAAGCCTGGTGCACCTTCAAGTGAAAACAGTGCATGCTGGGAAGCAGTGTGACCTGGATTAGATCGGGGAGTGAAAGAAGGGGTGTTCCATGCCTTTGGTGCTGAGAAAGAAGGGAAGTGCAGGTGGGGTAGTGAGGAAAGGCCACTCGGAGAAGAAAGGGGAGAACTCCCTCAAGGAGAAGCAAGAACTGGAGACCAGGAGCTGGTGAGATGGCTCAGAATGTTTACTACTCTTACAAAGAACCCAGGATTTGGTTTGCAGCACCCACACGGCAGCTCACAACCACTTGTGATTCAAGTTCAAAGAGCTCCAACATCACCTTCTGGCTTCCACAGGTTCCTGCATGCAGACTGTATAAATAAACTCACATAATGCGCACACACACACACACAAATAAAAATAAATAAATCTCAAAAAAAAAGAATCCCAGACCAGTGGGGCTCCATGGCATGGGCACACAGACACAAGAAGGAACACACTGTGCTGGCAACAGAGAGGAGGGAGCTCAGGTACTGTTGTTAGGATGCCCAGATTCATTTGGTAGCACTAGGGAGCCACTGAGGGTCCCGGAATTTTAGGAAAATCAACCCACCAGAGTGGAAGGCCACTGCTGGTTACTCTTGATTGTCCACTTGATGGGATTTATGATGGAAACAAATCTCTGGGCATCATGAGAAAAAAAGGGAGTTTCTAGATTGGGTTAAATAAAATGGGAAGAGTGACCCTAAATGTGAGCAGCACTGTTCTGTAGATCAGGGTTCCAGACTGAATAAAAAGAAGATGAAAATCCAAACACCAGCATTCATTTCTCTGCTTTCTGACTGTGGGTACAATGCACCCCAGCTGTCTCATGCCCCTGCTTTCTGACTGTGGGTACAATGCACCCCAGCTGTCTCATGCCCTTGCTGCCATGACGGCCTCACTATACCAGACTGTACCCTCAAACTGTGAGCCAGAGTAAACCAGCCCTCCCTCCCTCCCTCCCTCCCTCCATTCTTTCCTTCCTTCCCTCTTCTGTTCCTTTTGTTGAGTGTCTTATCACAGCAACAAACAAGATAAGTAACATCCCACCATAGGCTTTGCTTAGGCAAGCTCCCGCCTCAGTCATCCTCTGCCATCCTCCTTCCCTGGGACTGTTTTCTGAGGGCCATTGTACTCACTCCTGTTCTCTTTCTGGCTGCTCATTGTCACTGTCAGCTGCTTTGAGCACAGCTCAAGACAGCCTCCCACCCGAGCAGAGTAGCACTCCCAGAAGATAAGATGAATGTCTGCAGGCCACAGGGCTGAGATGCTCCGGAGGAAGTGGAGAGAAGGAAGAAGGAATAAACACCCATCACATTAATAAGAGTTTGGGAAAAAAGAGGAGCTGAAGCCAGGAGTCTCCAGATGGTGTTTAGTGAAATGACAGTTTGATGCTTAAGAGGAAAAATGGAACTGTGCTATGCTGGGAGCCTGGCTCTCACAAGGTGGGGTGGAGGATATGGGCATAAGCAGCCTTCTGTGAGGCCTGTGCTCACACAGGCTGACCAGATCCTGCACCAGGTATAAAGAGAGGAGGCGAGTTACCTCTAGGGTGTCTGCTTGTGGCTCCCTCAAAAGCATAATTTGTTTCAGGCATCTAGGTTCCCACCTCCACATCTATCCATCCATATATTCCAATGACCACAGCTTCTGAGAACTGGCCAGGCCAGTGCTTACATCACACAATCCAGGCAAAGGGTCAGCTGGAGGGACATGGTTAAATTCTGGAAAGCTTTGGTGTGCATCACATACTCTGGGCATGGGTAACAAGGTGGCTTATTCAGCCTACTCCAGATAAGGGAAGGCTTTCCAGAGAGGATGATGCTAAGCTGGGTTTGGAATGTTGACCGAAGAAGACTGAGCTACTAGGGAATGGCAGGCCAGGAAACAGATGGAGCAAGACAGAGCTTGCATATTAGAGAAGCATCAGGTGCAGGGGCTGTTCTTGGATACTGGTGTCAGTGCTGAGGTCATGGCGTGGGTAGGCGAGGACCTGATGCAATCAATGCCCAGGTATCATCTGCAGCTGGTGGAAAGTCTGAGAGTGCAGGTATCTGGGGTCTGCAGACTGGGGGTAGAGGAGACCAAGAAGGTGGGTGGCCATTTCAGAGATACAGAGGAACTTGGCTCTGCTTTCCTGGGTGTGGTCTGGGACCTTAGATAGAAAGAACTCTGACTGATCTAGAAGAAAGGCAGTGATGTTAGCTCTGAGGACTCACACCCTTGGGATTATTGCTCATCAGAGCCAAGGCCACTGTGGAACTGGCTGGTGCCAGTAGAGGCCTGTGGAGCCCCCTGGGGAGCAGGCAAGGGGTAGAGCGGGGAGAATGCACGACTAAAGAGCCCAAAAGCTCCCTTCGCAATCCATTCTGTTTCCACCCCACCCCCTAAGTCACACAGCTGCCAGGGTTCAGACAGATGCTGTGATTAGCATTTTAATACATTTCAGAGGACCTTGTCCAAACTGCTTTGGAAATCAGAAATCAAGAGTTATCTTCGCCTGTCTCTACAGAGTCACATTCTCTTTCAGTTCCTAGGGAGGCCAAGGAAGAGCATATGTGCATGCACCTTTTTTTTGTGTGTGTGTGCACGCATGCAGCAGCAATATATATGTAATTGTGTGTATGTACATGTCATGTGCCCTGGTGTATGTACTCATTTGTGTTTGTAAGAGTACACTAGTTGTGATCTGCATGTGTGTGTGTGTGCATGTGTGCACATACATGGGTAAGCACACACACACATGCACACACTTGGTTTGTTCATGCACATTTTACATGTGACTTTGCAATGCAGTTTCATTCAGGGCCATTCACATGGTAGAAGAGAGCTCCACACTGGTTGGAAACAGGTCAGCATCTGGGCTTCAGCTTATAGGAAATGCATTTCCGGTGCAGCTGCCTGCTGGACCTGATCCACACTTAAAACAATACAACCTAACAGGTTTTTGGCCACGTATCATTCCGTTGCACACCCTTGAACAGTGTTGGTACCCTGAGCTGCCCTGGCAGGGTTTTTATGCTCCAGGTGGGCTGGAGGCAGCTCTTTGTGGGTTAGGGAAGAGGTAGGCTCATAAAGCCAGGGCTTTCTCATGGTGCGTATATGGTGTGTTGCCTGCTTGCTCTCTACCTGCCTTCCAAGGCTCTTTTCAGGCCACCCTAACCCAGCCATATACTACAATCATCAAGCATATCATTATCCATTCAATTTCCTTCAGGTTTACTTCTGCTGCTCATGTCATATTCCTTGGACACGGGACCTGGAGGAGTAACACTCAGTGTCAAACACTGATTCCAGAGGCCATCTTCCTAGCCCAAAGATGAGAGAACCATTACTTTCCATCCAAAGGAACCTGCACTTTGCAAGACTGAGTCCAGTTTTTAAGGAGTAGAGCAGTACTTCTGGTTACTTTGGAGTCTGGGCTCAACTAGAAACTCCAGATCTGCAATCCACTCTGGACCAGCTCAGTTCCTGGGCACTGTTATACAAGAGGTATCTTCCTGTATCCTAATGGAGTCCCCAGGGTAGTTCTCTGCTCAGCATGAATGCATAGACCTGCCTTCCATATTCACAGACATGGAGCTGGAGAGGTGTGCTCCCTGCGAAGGAGGCCCCAGAAGCAGCTAGCAGTTCCTTGTAGGTTTGTTTAATATAAGTACACCCTTTATTTATCTCTGGCTGTTAATAAATTCGTGCATTGTTATTAATTAAATAAATTATTGGGGAAGCTCTCATACCAGGGAGCCACTGCGTTAGATCAGCTTGTTGTCAGAGCTTTCCTGTTGGCGGGACTCAAAGCCCACACCTGCAGCCGGCCCAGGCATAGGATTTAACTAAACACCGGCGATAATTAGATCAGTTAACCTTGCAAATTAAAACAAGCACATCACATTAGCTCAGTTTATCCTAAAAGAAAATATGAAGTTCCCCAAGATAAATCATTTACTAAGAAGAGAGGAAGCTAGCACACACTGTTGTCCTAAAACTTGGGGGAAGGAGCAAGTGGGACTTAAATAAGGAGCAGGCAGTAGGTTTGCCTTCATAGAATGAGCCACCATGGACTGATTTATCTTCCCCCGTGACCTAAAAGTTTCAGGGACACCCAGTTGGGAGCAGGCTAGAGCTCACAGCCACAGCAAAGCTCTCTGAGAGTAGGGAGGGGACTCAGGGTGATCTACTGCACCTCCTAATATGCAATCAGCTCCCTCAGTACCAGGGTGAAATACATTAGAACACGGGAACTCACACCTACCGGGGACAGCTTTCTAGAGGGGTTGTAACCCCTTGGGTATGGACATCTTGAGTTCTTTGTGTCTGATAGATGCTAAACACTAAGGAGTTGTTTGAAGTCTATAAATTTGGCACTCCCCAAGACAAGGTTGAGGACAATTTGGAATTTAGGAGAAAATTGACCTTTTTAAAGTCTGTATGCACATACACACCCACACACCCCTCTTTTTGAGAAAGGGTCTCATCTAGCTCAGGCTGGCTTTGAACTCATTATGTAGTGAAGGATGACCTTGTACCTCTGATCTTCCTGCTTCTATCTCCTTAATGTGGAGAGTATAGGTGTGCAACACTACACCAGTAGTGTTCTGGGAATCCAATACAGAATCTGTGCACACCAAGTAGGCACTCCACTAATTGAGCTACATTCCCAACTCCAGCAAACAAAACATTGACCACCAAGTGAGTGAAGACAAAAATGACCATTTGTCCAAATAAGTCTAAGAAATTAGTGGGATTTTTTGTTTGTTTGTTTGCTTGTTTGGGGTATTGGAGATTAAGCCTGGGCTTCACATACACACTAGGCAAATACTCTATCATGGAGCCATATCTCCAGAATTAAAAAAAATTATTTACTTTGAGATAGAGTCTCACTAAGTTGTCTAGGCTGACCTTTAATTTGCTTTGTATCCCAGGCAGGCTTTGAATCTGTGATCCTCCTGCCTCAGCTTCCCAAGTAGCTGAAATTGCATAGGCCTGACCTAACCAAGCCCAACTGAGAACGGTGTTTGCAAGTGCTGTACTAGTACTGTGTCATAGCATTCCTGTGCTAATTGCACAGGCTTTGTGTCTGTTCATTAAAGCAGGCTTGGCAGGATGTTAACTTGGAAACACTGTTGGAGTGTCTACTCCAAAGTAATAAAACTGAGCCGAGCACGCCCCTTAATATGGATGTTAATGGAGCCTGTGTCCTCCCCATTCTTGTGAATTACAGTAGGTTCCCTTAATCTGTCAATCATGAATAAAGGCCTCACTACAGAGCAAACCAAGATTAGGCAACTCAGCAGAGCTGCGTCCCCACTGTGTCTGGACTGCCATAGCTGGGTTCAGAATGGAAGCAAGTGGATAATGCTAAGGTCCCTCCCAACTCTAATCTTCAGGGCTTCCATGATTCTTAGGAGGGAAATAATTGAAGAGAAGCGTTTTAGTCACAGGTTGAGATTTCCTAGCCTAAGAGGAGGAATCGAGGTTTTCTGATGGGCTGAGCATAGCATTGGAGGGGCATCAGGGTTCCTAAGGCTGGAGGACCAAGGAGAGCACATGGAAGACTCACAGTGCACGAGTCCAGGCTGTGTCTATCGTCCGCAGCCCTGTGTATGAGCGGCTCTGTTCTCTTTTATTACAAACCAGAGTGCTGAAGAAACTACATGTGTAATGAATGGTAAGATAGCTGGTGCCCTGGCCAGTTCTGTGTGGCTGGTCCTGCCACACAGATTTTCTCCTGTGGGTGGGCACTGTCTTCCATGTGGTCAAAGGACTGTAACATTCCCCCTGCAGCATCTTCAGAGGCCCAGAGAGAGAGAGAGAGAGAGAGAG
>CABHPR010129578.1:0-43320 GCA_902168415.1 Peromyscus melanophrys | reverse complement strand
TTTTTTTACCAACCTGTCAGAAAAGATGTGTTCATCAGTGCAATAACTGCATGTTTTTTCTCTTATATGGATCTGAACAACAACAAAAGCTATAGAAGTAGAAGATGTACTACTATTAGGGAAAAAGAAAAACACAAATAATGCAGGGGGCGATAAGTGTATATACATATATAAAATGGTATAATGAAACTCATATTTTAGTATATTAATATATGCTAAGAATAAAGCTGAAAAAATAGGAAACACCAAACCTAAGCTATCGCTTCATCTCAGTATTATACAAAGAGATTCAAATACTGTGTCCTCGTGAGGTAGTGGAACAGGTCACTGTGGATTTCACTTCCCTATCCCTGATAAGTAATGCTTTTAACTTTATCTTCATGCAACATTTGGCTATTTATTTGTCTCCTTTAGAGAAGTGATTACTAGAGCTTGGGGATGTTTAAATTGAGATATACCTTTGTGCTTTGAGACCTGTAAATTCTTCACATATTTGAGGGATAAATTCTTTATCATAGTTTTTGTCATGGATACATGATTTGCAAATGATCTCTCCCATTTCATAGGTAATTTTTTAAACCTCTGAGAAGTTGCCTTTATTGGGTACATACTTCTCTGTTTCATAAACTCACTCATTTATTTTGTCTTGTTGTTCATGCACAAGTATATTATTTCCAAATCAACATTTAACCTGTTAACCCTGTTGTTTCTAGTGGAATCCACACTTTTTCAGTTATTTAACCTATTTCATACCATTTTTGGCAGAGGCTGTAAGATAAGGTTATGGTTTATTATTTTAGCGGGGGCTTTCCAGTTTTTCTAACAGTATTTCTTAAAGAGGTATTTTGTGTCCCAAGTATTCTTTGATAACTATAGTCCACTGGCTCATTTCCACTATCTCTATTCTGTTCCAATAGTCCTTGGCTCTGTTTGTGTTGGTGCCACACTGTTTTTATTTATGTAGCATTGAAATATTCTTTGGAAAAACAGGAAAACTAATAGCTCCAGTTTTGTTTTTCCTTCTCAAGATTACTGTGAATATTCAGGGACTTTTTGTAATTTCTGTTTTTAGTGGACATGCACTGAGGGATTCTTTACTTATAGTGACGTTGAGTGTGGGGTTAGAGTATACGGAGATGTTTCTTCTGTATCTGTAGTTTCTCCAGTGTGGAGGACTACAAAGGTTTCCTAGTGAGATCTGAGCTTGCTTTACATAGCCAACCTGCCTGCATTAGAAGATTGCTTGACCACATGCATGGTTACCAGGTGTTAAGAAGGGTCTGCACTTGGCTGTGCTAGGAGGAGGTCTTTTGCTTCATCCCTAGGCATGCCTTTAAAAAGCTCTTTAGAAGGGACAGAAAGGTCCCATGGATAAGGATCCAGACCCTCCCAAGGTTCCTGTGTTTCTATCTGTCTCTCTGCCATCTATACTTCTATCTAATTATTTCTCAATTCTCCCTCCTCAAGAGTGCCCTCGGGTAAAAGTCAGAGGGGGTCTCTCTGTCTAGGTTTTCTTTCTTTTTCTTTCTCTCTCTTAATTTCTATCTATAATACTTAGAAAAAATTAGGGTAAGAAGGAAAAAATATAAATTAGAACATAGGAATATATTGTAGGAAAAAATTAGAATAAGAATAGAATATAGGAATATAGTTTAAGAAAACACTTAGCATAAGATAAGCAACAAGACAGAGAAACTATGTCCTTGATTTTCCAACTCTGGTGTTATGAATGCAAAATCCTGGGGAAAAATCAGAAAAAAAAAATGTATCAAAGGTGAGAAATAAAGGGCAGAAAGAGATTTCTGTGGAAGCTTTTGGCCTGTGGACAGCTCGAATCTGAGTCCTGAGTGGCAGAGAAAAGAATTTTCCCTGAAGAGGCTGTGAGTGAAATAAAACTTTTCACTCCACTGATGCTGCCACTGTATGAAAACATCATACCATCAGAATTAGTCTCTGGCCATGAAGTCTAAAAGTTTAGAGAATAGAAGTTTTGGAGAAAACTTAATAATCTTTCTCTCAAAAACTGAAAGCCTTCTTGGGAAAAACTTAGTAGTATCTCTCTAAAAAACTAAAAGCTTTTCATACCTTTTCTTTCTCAGATTTTTTTTCTCTTTCTGTAGGGGCAAAAAATTAACTTCACCTGGAGGAAACATCTATCAGAATGGGAGGATCAGTTGTAACTACCCAAGTATATAAAAAAAAAAGTCCCTGAAACGTTGCTAATTCTTACTGTTAGCACTGATCTCCATTTCTAACCAGCAATTGGGAAGCAATTAGCAAAGAGCCATGGGGCAAGCACCTCTGAGATTGACTGCACCCTTGGATATGAGCGTTCTTGCAGTTAGTTGTCAAGCAGCTTTCTCGAGTGTAGAGCCAAGGCAGAGGAGGTGCAGGACCTTGGGAAAAGTGTTAGCATAAAAAAGCAGGGTAAATTTGGCCATACAAACAAAGAAATTGGGAATGGAAACAGTCGTCCACTTGACTGAAAGCCCCTGAGTTGGCAGGTGAGACTGTGCAACATCTGTGGCTGTGAAAAAAATCTCTCTGAAAAAGCTCTCTTTTCTATTGGGGAAAAGACCTTTCTGAAAAAGCTTTTAGTCCAAATGCTTTCATTTTCTTTCACTGAATCAGTAAGGCAGTGTAGTTGGAAGATTTACAGTGTCCCACTGGCCCATGGGTCAGAACAATGTGGCTTGGTACCTCTTCTCAGTTTTGCCTTCACATGTTGCTTCCTCTGTGTCTGGCTGGCAACTCCTAATTCAGCCTTCCTCTGGAAGTTGCTTGTTTGCACTTCCTGTTTTACTAGGAAATATTATTTCCTTGTTGGGTCTGTGAGGGAGTTGAAGATTAGATACTTATAGTTAGTTGAAGATTAGATAGTTATAGTTTTCCTTGTTAAGAATTTCAGAAAAGAAACTCACTAAAGAGGTGTAAAGTGCATAAATTTGAAAGACATTATAAGATATTTTTCTGTTGGTAATACAAGTTAGGATAGAAAATGAATCAGGTACATTTTGGACTTACCAAAATAGGATAGATAATGGAATATTTTTTTCTGAGTTTGTCAACTGCAAATGGACTAGACATTGTTGTGGTATTTATTGCTTGTATATATTGTATATAGTTATTGTACTTGTATATAGTTTTTCTTATATTAGTTATAACCTTTTTTATTCTTTTTTATTTTTATTAGAAAAAAGGGGAAATGTGATATTTTATTTGTGCTGAAATTTGATATTTTATTTGTATGTTAATAAATAAATTTTGCCTGAAGATCACAGATCATAGTCAGCTACAGCGACGTTTTGAGCTAAGGTTAGTTGGCGGCTATTGCTCTGATCTCTACAGCTTTCACCCCTGTATTTGGCTCTGTGTTTCTTATTTAATAAGAGTGTTTAGAAATTTGTCTACAAGGCAGAGGAGCAAGCCTCAAGGTGTTTTTGCTTCAGGCACCAAAGCACCTGGACATGACCCGTTCCAGGAAAAGGGTCAGGTGAAGGAAATGCACCTATCAATGCCAGCTCAGGGAGAATAGAAATTACCCATGGTAAAAGAGCAAAATCTTGACTAAAAACCTCCCATAGTAAAAGCAAAAACATGAAAACAAAATGTATAAACAGAAATGGGAGTGTGGTATACCTGAAAGGCAGCAGGGGAAATGTAGTCTGTAACATCATTCATAACCATGGGATGATATAGAGAAAGGCAGTATGTGAAATATAGTTTTTCAGCTCTAAATGGTGATACTGCCCAAAAACTGATTTTTTTCAGCTCAAAATGCAGTTTCTTTTCCAAGCAATGTTAAAAAGCTTAGCCTTACCCCCTAAGAACTAGGTGAACAACTTGCCTCTAAGGAGATAATTAAAATGCTAATACCATTTGTCAAGAAGCTACTTTGAAATCTTTTAGAAAACAAGAGAAAATGGTCCTTACACTGGGAAATTGCTTCAGCTGTGAAAAAAAAATGCATGGGATTGAATTGTGCTTAAGATATAAGAGGGAAACACTGGCATCATTGAAAGGACTCATGGTAATCTTAAAAAGCAGCTTTAAAAAATTAAGAAGAGGGAGTTTTACTCTCAGTCAAACTTAGATGAATTAGGCTCTGACTTCAAACTCAAGAAAACTTTCATTATGATATCAAAGCTGACTATAAACTCTAGACTTTAGAAATGAATTGCATACTTCCTGTCTTGTTAATAGTTCAGTTAAGAAACCTCTTCTAGTTGTTTGCTAATAAAATATGCTTTTGAATATGTAAGTTCTCTTAAGTGATCCTTTCTAGATGTTTGCTAATAGAGTTTCCTCTTGAATATAAGTTTAGTAGTTTATCTAAGAAATCTCTTCTATATAAGTGCTAAAGTCTATGAAATAGTCTTATAGAGTTTCCTTTTGAATATAAAGTTTATGAAATAGTCCTATAGAGTTTCCTTTTCAATATAAAGTTTATAAAATAGTTCTATAGGTTTTCCATTTGAATATAAAGTCTATAAAATAGTTCTATAGAGTTTCCTTTTGAATATAAGTTTGTAAAAAGTATAAATAAGTATATGTTGAATGTGGTTCGTGAGGGTGTAAATGTTGAATGTAAGTCTAAACGTTGAATACAAATTTGTACAAAGTGTAAATGTTAAATGTAAGTTCATACTAAAATTGTATTTATTACTCCATCAATATTTGTCCAGAAAAATTAGATAGCATAATTTTCAAGGGAATATATTTTATCTTTAGATATATTTGAACACTTTTTATGATAGTCCAAAATATAATTAATGAAGGTGTCATAATTAGGGGAGTTTTTCTGTCTTCTTCCTAAAAATTTCTACTCCTTCTGTTTCTGTTTAGAAAGAAGTAGGCCTCCCACAAAGGGGTAAGCCTCCCACAATCGAGTTAGTTTATAAAAGTGTCTTTATAATTAGCATGGGTTTTGTTTACTTAAGTGGACACTTTGAAATGATTTGAAATGATTGTTTTTTCCTGGGAATCAAAACAGTCTCTTGAAAGTTTTATTGAACATCTGTTAGGAGGGAGTTTTGATCCAGAAAAGGAGCTTGGTGCAGCTGAGACTACTATCTCAGATCCTTAGATCCATTCCAAAAGGGATATTCCATCTTTATTATCCTCTACTCCTTTACTGGGAGGTATGGCAGCTATTAAGCTCTGTACCCCTTCCTGCCACAGGATGGTAGTCAAAGATGGGCACCTTTCTACTTGATAGTTTCCAACCCAATCCAGAGTATGCTTGATGGAAAGTGTATCTCCATGACATGTAAGGAAGATCAACCAAGGACGACAGGCACAGTCTATCTGAGGAGACTGAGGGGGGCTTTTTTATATCAAGAAGGGGGAATTGTGGAGGCACACAAAGATTTCCTAGTGAGATCTAAGATTGCTTTACCCAGCAGAGCTGCATTAGAGGATTGCTTGACCACATGTTTGATTACCAGTTGTTTGGAAGGGTCTGCTCTTGGCTGTGCTGTGGTAGGTCTTTTCTCCACTCCTTTTTATTCCTTTTAAAAGCCCTTTAAAGGAGACAGAAGGGGCCAGTGGATAAGGATCCTGCCCCCCCCCAAGCTATCCTGTGTTTCTATCTGTCTCTCTCCCCTCTATCCTTCTATTTAAATATTTCTCACTCCTCCCTCCTCAAGAATACCCTGGGGTAAAAGTAGGAGTGGGTCTTCTACATTCCAGGACTGGTAACAAGAATGGATGCTGGATTTTGTAAAAGGGAGTGTCTGCATTTCGTGAGATGATCCTATGTCTTCTGCCCATGAATCTTTTTATATTCATTTTTTTCACATGTATTGAACCATCTTTGCATATTTAGATGAAATGTCTTGATCATAGTGGTTAATCTTTTTGATGTCTTCTTGAGTTCAACTTGTAAATATTTTAATGACAATCCTGTGTATATGATTATCATATTGACTTACAAAATTCCTTTTTGGTTGAATCTCTATGTGATTTTGATATCAAGATAACATTGACTTCACATACATACACAAATTGAAGAGATCATTTTCATTTGGGGGATTATTTCAAAACTGTTCTCTTAAGGTCTGGTAGAATTCTACACTGAATCTCTCTGGCCCTCAGCTTTATTTGGTTGATGTTAAATGATTATTTTTTTCCCATATACTGTTTTTGGTGTTATTTGCTCCTGTTTTTCTGAGACCTTCAGGTATAATACTATATTATAATGATCAGGGCTATATCTGGGTCTGTAGCCCTGCTGCATCCAGGCTTTGTGTTAATGTCAGTGGCTCCAGTTGCCACAGAGGGCAATGCAGAAATCTGCAGTTTGGGTTGACTCCTGAGGTCATATTAGTGTTTGAGGGTCATGTGGCTGTCAGGCTGTATGGCATGTGCTGCCATCTGAGGCCATTGTGATTTCTGGCCCAAATTGTGGCCAAGGGCCATATCTGGGTCCATGGTCCTACCACAGCCAGGGTCTGTATTGATGCCTGTGACTACTGTTACTATCAAAGGCAGAGCAGATACCCTGGGGGCAGGGCTGCCACCTGTGGACATGTTGATGCTTGAGTGCCATGCTGCCATGGGGGTCTTGCTGATCAGGGTGACCTGTGATGCCAGCCATGGCCATGATGACATCTGGGTCCAGGTTTCTGCCAGGGACTAAGCCCGGTCTGTGGTCCTATTGATGTTCACAGTCCAAATTGCTACTAAAGGCCACATGGATGTCCAAGATCTGGGCCTCCACCTGTGGTAGAGTTGACATCCAAGGGCCATGTCACTAACAGGGACATACAGACCTGAAAGACATGTGCTGCCAACAGGTGCTAGGGCATCATTCAGGCTAAACTGTAGTCAGGGCCATGTCTGTGTCCATGACACAGCCACAGCTTGAGTCTGTGCTGATGTCTGAGGTTCCTGTTGTCATCAAGGGTTGTGTTCTTGCCTGGGATCTGGTCTGCCACCTGAGTCCATGTAAAGTATTGAGGGTCACACAGCTACTGCATCCATCCTGATCAGAGTGACCTTCACTGCCAACCAGGATCATGGTAACACCCTGGCCTGGGCTATTGACAAGGACCATGTCTGGGTCTGTGGCCCTGATGCAACCTTGGTCTGAGTTGATGTCATGGTTCCTGTTATTACTGAAAACGGTAAGGATAGAACTGCAGAGTTGGCCCAACATCTCACTGAAGTATCGCTAAGGGGAATTGGCCCTCACTAGTCATTAAATGCAGCACTAGAGTGATCCGGCCTTGTACCTCACCCAGGCAGCACAATGGAGCTGACCCTGTGAGTAGGGACACCAGTGAGCCAGCCCTAAAGGTATGAGAGTGTGAAGCTGGCCTACTATCTGCCTATCACTCAGTGACATGGATGAAGAAGAGATGCCTGCCACTCGCTGGCTGAAGCCCTTGTGCTATGGGATGTCCTGTATGCTGTGAATATATGTTGCTATGATTGATTGATTGATAAATAAAATGCTGATTGGCCAGTAGCCAGTCAGGAAGGATAGTGTAGGTGGGACAAGGAGAGAGGAGAATGCTGGGTGGAAGAAGGCTGAGTGAAGAGACACTGCGAGCCACCACAAGGAGAAGCATGATGTAAGATACTGGTAAGCCACGAGCCATGTGGAAATTTATAGATTAATAGAAATGTGTTAATTTAAGATATAAGAACAGATAGCAAGAAGCCTGCCACGGCCATACAGTTTATAAGTAATATAAGTCTCTGTGTGTTTACTTGGGGGATGCTAGTGGGAAAGATATGTCCCAACTGCTGGCAAGCTGGGACACAGGAAAACTTCAGCTACACCCTTGGGAGAGTGGGCACTGTACCATGCCTGGGCAGCACAATAGAGCTAACTCTGTTGACAGGGGCACAGGTGATCTGGCCCCATGAACATGTGTAAGAGACCAGGCCCTACCCCTCATCCATCATATGATAGAGTAGGTAAGGAAGAGATGCCCTCCCCCATCCCCTGTCCCTCACTGCCTTTGGTGAGTGAGAGAGTTGGCTGTGAGATCATGAGAGCAGGAGAGTTGGTTTTGCTGCTTACCAGCTGCTGCACTTTGGAGAACAGGCCCTACACCTTAGCCAGACAACACGGTAGAGTTGACCCTGTTGGCTGGGGTATAGGAGAGTCAGCCCTGAGGGATTGATAGCAATAGGGTTGACCCTGCTTCCATGAAGTAGCATGGCTGAGGGAAAGATGTCCCCTAAACCCTATGCCACTTACTGCAGGCAGGAGAGCTGGCCTCCAGAGCACAAGAGTGGGAGAACTGACACTGCACCTCACCAACTGCAGCATTTGGGAATGTAAACACTGCACCCTGTCTGGGAAAAACAGAGCTGGCCCTGGTGGTGTGGGTCTGCGTAAGCCATCTCCCTGAGGGAGGGATAGCAGAACTGGTCCTGATCCTAGCTTCCTGCTGCATTGGGTGAACTAGCCAGGTGTTGATGATGGACAGCTGGAAAGCTGACCAAACCCAGCTACCACCCAGGTCCAAAACCAGGACTAGGAGTTGGCCCATCCCAATATCTCCCTCATTTATGAACTCCGGGAGCATGTGAATGGGCCAGACCTGTAGATCCAAAGCTACAGGGTCTTCATGGCACAAGGCAACAACAGGATATCCAAGAGGAGTCCTGAAGTGGATAAGACCAAAAGCACTGGACCACACCTTAAGCAAACAAAGAGCTGTGACATGCGCAGAGAACACTCTGACCAAAGGAAACCTGACCCATCAACTCCAAACTGGATGGAGATGACATGTAGCCCTAGAGACAACCAAGGAATGCCATAGTAGCTAGGAGCAGAGCCTGCCAAAAATCCACATATATAAACCTCAGCCCTTTGTTTAATAAATGAGAGATTGCTTGCAAACTTCCCAGAGTCTATGCCATTGACTCTGCATCTGCTTACCCTCTGCCCCTAGGATCAGAGGTAGCTGAACTCCAGCTGCAGAGCCAGCAACAGAGTCCCAATGAGGGCCCAGTATTGAGAGTATAGCAGAAGCCAGAGGCCTTCCTTGAACCAGATCAATGACTCATTGCAATAAAAACTTATAAGTAATAATGTATGAACTAAATGGTATACTGTGTGGCTTCATTGGTAAGACTTTTATTTATGTTTTTTTAAATTTTTTTTGTTTTTGTTTGTTTTTGTATTTTCTTTCGAATTTTGTTTTGTTTTGGGGAGAGGTAACAAGGGTGAAGGGTGGATATGAAGGTATGGGGAGATGGATGGAATCAGGATGCATGATGTGAAAACCACAAAGAATCAATAAAAAATAATAATACATAGCCACATAAAAATGTGGTTCTCATAAATACCTATGTTCTAGATTCATAAGAGCCATAAATAGACACAGTGAACTCATTCACTTGCTATGACTCCATCAACAACATGTGGTATAGCCACATAATTGGAGCACTGATGAGCAGTAGATAAATGGATATATCTCAAAGTATATCAAGTATATTATCCAGACACAAAAGTGAACTATTTCATATATATTTTATAAGAAATATCCAAGAAGTAGATGAGACTGGTACAGAGATTGAAAAGCGATTACACAGGGAAATGGGAGATTAATAGGCACAAGTCTAAAATTGCTTTATTAGGGTTAAACAACATTATAAATAGACTGATTTAATAAATTACAAGCTTAAAAACTAATTTTATGCCACTTAAATTATAACAATAAGATGGGTAAACAACAACCTGAAATGGAAAAAACAAAGAGGTATGGATGAAACAATTTTAGTACTATATTGATAAATATTAAATATAAGTGATGAATAATGGAGATTCATTATACTATTCTGTCCACTTTTTTGTATATTTGAAAGTTTAATAAAATGTTACAAAATTTAAACGAGGTCAGTGGCCTTTGACTAAGAATTATTCAGGAGAGAAAAAAAAGATTGTCAGGGCCTGTGGAGTTCCTTTAACAGATACAAGGACAGAATTTTTCTGATTCATCATTTAATTTTTCAAAGCTATATTATATAAAAATATTCAAGGCTAATTATTCAGATTGACTGAGGATGTGTCTTTTGACACTACATTAGAACATATATCTGTTTAATGTTTTGCTTAGTTCTTTTTTATTCAGAGCATAATTATCTTTCATTTTTTCTTTTCCCTGTTTTTCCTCTTTGCTTCTTCCTCCTCATTCATTTTATGCAGTATAAAAACAGATGTACAACAAGACAACATATATTTTTCATAAATAATATTTTTGCAATATTTATTGCAAAGCCTGTAGAATCTTCTAAAGAGAGAATGGGTTATTGTTCTCCATTTCTCCATTTTTCTATCACCTGCTGTTTATTTTGTCCTCAATCTGCTCTTGAGTCATCACACCTTATTATTTCTGCCTCCCTTCAAGGATGTGAATAGGCACACTTAGAGATAGCTGTTACTTTCTTCAATGAAGTGGACATACTAAGATAAGAAGGAGACACTGTAATGGGTGTGTGCACTTTCTCAGCATGGCACATCACTAGCTTTTCTGTTGGAAAGTGTTGTCACACTAATGTGCTAAACTGGATGACTAGAAAAGACATGTCTGTCAAGTTGCCACTATATATAAATCTTATTTATATGTGTAGTGGGAAAGATTTTGGTAGTCTGTTATAATAGATCCAGACCCCAATTTCACCATAGTTAGTAAGTGCATTTTGGTCAAGATGTCTAAACTTCGTAAGACTGAGTCGGCTTATATGTCACTACAGATGACAGTGCTATCTCTGAAGACTGTTGCAGAATTTCAGATAAATTAATGTATATCCAATGTCTATCATACAATAGAAATACAGAGAGTGCTTGTATGTATCCATTTTCTGGGGACCATTTACAGCATATATAATTCTATAAAATTTGTACTCTATCTTTCTATCAAAAAGCATTAAATAAGCAATGTTGAAAAATAATTCAGTAATTGTGGAAATGTATATTTTGGTCAACAGAAGAAATGGATGACATCCCCAGAGTTCTCACCCTCTTTTAGATGCTTTCTAAATGCAAGTGGCATTGCAGTCTCAAGATGACCACTGGAATGAATTATATTTTATGCAACTAAAAAGGACGACACAAAGTGTTTAAGTACTTTGCTCAGTGTTGTTTTAATGATAAGAATCATAACTCAGAACTAAACATAAGCAGTTTATAATGGTTAAATTATAAGATTTCTGTGTCAATTTCCTCATTCAAGGCACTTCAGAGTATTGAATGACTTGGTTGAGATAAAGCCATATGACATTTGTGATTATCTTCCAAGTTCATGCTAATAATAGTGTTTGGACAGCCTCATTTGGTGTTCATAATACCTTTTGAACAAGATTTTATTTTTATTCACATATATTAATTCTACTAGACATGGATTTCATAAAGATATTTTTATATAAGTATATTGTATAATTTGACCATATTAATCTCTCATAGTCTCTCTTTCTCACCTTGTCTTTTCTTGCTAGCCTACAAACTGAACAATGTCACTTATTCTTCATGACATACACACAAATCACTTTATATACCTGTATAAAATATAGAACCCAAAATGAGAAAAAATACATGATATTTGTCTGAGTCTGATTTATTTTGTTTAACACAATCATCTTTAGTTTCATCTACTTTTCGGAAAATGATACTTTCACACTTCTTTGGGGCTGAATAAAACTCTATGTTGTATATGTACCATGCTTCTATTAATTTGTTGATAGATACTAAAGATGATCTACATATTATCTGTTCTGAGCAGGGCTGCCATAAACAGACATATGGGTATCTCTGTTTTATATTGGCTTAGTTGTTATTCCCATTTCAAAGATTAGGGCACTAGAACTCAAAGGTATAAAAGTTGCCTAATGAACATACAGTCATGGAAAAGATCATTTGACAAAATAAATATATAATAGACATGTTCTTATAAATAGTGATTAAAAAGCACTAGACTAAAAGGTACTATATAAAAAAGTACTTAAAATTGGTTACTTTAAAATTTTTCATGGAAGAGCATTCTTCATGCTAAGTCACAGAACACACTGATTTCTCTAAAAATCCTTAAAGTTCTAGAATGAAGAACTTTAACCAACATTATTTAAATTATTTAATTAGTATATTGACTATAAAATTTCACTGAAATTTTTTAGTTACTACTGATGCTGTGATTATTTTGTAGTTTCGACTTAGAATTCTGTGTAAGATTCTTTATAATGGTTTGGTTTCAGAGAGTGTCCTTAATGACATGTTTATAGTAAGTTGTTTGACATTTAGGGTATGGACACACTGAGTGCTGAAGAAAGAGACTTCAAGTTCACAAAGATGCTGTAAGAGAAAGTCAGATAAATTTTTAAATATTCCATGGTGAATTTGTTAGCAAATTCATTTTTTTCACACTCTAATTAATTGAAACTGTGATTATGTGGTTTCTGTCTTTGTCATATGGTTCACTGGTTGATGTTGCTAAGGGAGAGTTTAACTTTAAACTGATTTGATAATCGAGCACTTCCTGACCAGACACTGATAGTTTCAACCCATGTGTTACTGACCATTCTGCTTTTTTTAGATATGATTGCATGTTTAATTTTATTATAATCATTTTGTGTTATGTTTTATTCTCCACTTCTTCAGAAATAGAAACATATGATTGTTTTCATATGGGTCAAGTATATCATGCACATTTCAGACAGTATTATTATTGGAGCATAGCCTTGTTAAATCTTTATTATTATTGCCACTTACTCCTGGTGGCATTATGGTTTATTTAGAAACTCTAAGATATTCAAAAGCTATTTAATTATACAGAGGAATTGTAATCATAAATCAACTGAAAAATTAGCAAAATTATGTATGTGAAAAATTAAAATTATTAGAAAAGTTAAATATATAATTAGTCAAGAAGAATGTATTTAACATTAACTAATTGTTAATTGAGTTTATTTCACTCCATTTATTTATCTGCTTAGCTATCCTATTAGTAAATTTTGCTGCATTAATTGAGGACTACAATATCTAATATTTCCAAGTAAAATATAATAACAGATATTTATTTTATATGAGTGCTATTTGGTTCCAGTGCATGTAGGTCAATGAAGAAATTTCTCTTTTTGACATGTCATTACCATGGTGAGGAGAGAGAGAGAGGGAGAGAGAGAGAGAGAGAGAGAGAGAGAGAGAGAGAGAGAGAGAGAGAAAGAGAGAAATACAACAGATTTTCAATAAGAATATATTGAAATCTCTAAGGTCCATATAATTATGGTGTAACTTATGTCTAGTTAAACTTTTTAGTTCGAAAAAGTATCTGGCCAAGCTAGCATTGTCCTTCAGTAGAAGCTACTGTAAGCCCATTGCAGTAAGGGAAAACACACAACACTGTTAGAGAAAACAAACAGAGTAAATGAGCTGGAAACAGTACTATATTTACTGTTCCTCATATTTTTGAAATTACACTCTACAAAAATTTTCTTGCTCTACCAATATGTTTGGCATTGTTCTAAGAACCATGGAATATACACTTGCTTGACCTTCATAATAGTTTTTATTATTGTTCCCTATTTATGGATAAGAAAACTCTGACACGGAGGAGTTAAATAAAGTTTCTTTAGATTAATACGTTTTCAAATGTCTGAACTTTAACTCCAAGTCAGGCATATTGATTTTCCATTGACATCTCTACACAGAGATAACTAGAGATGCAACACACAACAGCAGGGTGATTCATGCTTTTAATTTTTTACGTTTTCAGATTATTTTTATTTCTTTTTTGTTCTGAATTAAATGAAAGAGCAAAGACCAAAAGAACATACAATCTGTTAAATCTCTTAAAACCTCTGAAAATATTTTCAAAGGCATTTGATTTGATTTTCTGATTGCATTTCCCAATCTCCTTTTCTATGAAACATTAATACATAGAGTTTTGTTTTGTTTTGTTTTGTCTACTTTACCCCTTCTGCCATCATAAGAATGTTCTTATACTCATTGCTCCGAATGAATCACTTAACTCAAGTATTTAATTTAATGATGTTGCTAGATCTAACACCACCTTGTTACAGAGCAGGGATTGACAAAGAGACAAAAATAACTCAATGATTGTGACTCTTCCTCTTTATCAGATACAATGCAAGGATAAATCAATAATGCAACCTTTGTTGATATGTAGCAAGACGTGTTGTATTGTCCATTCTATTTTATTCTTACTACTGTCATGGAAACACTTTGCTATTACAAGTGGAGCATGACTAATCTGAAAATCTCAAGTCTAAAATGCTTTAAATTTTGAAACTTTTGAGCACTGTAATGAAACCACAAGTGGAAACACCCACACCTGTCTTCATGTGCCAGATAGCAGTCCAAATGCAGCCATAAGGAAATGATTTACCTACTGTCCTCAAAAGAAACTAGCCCTTCACTACTCCCCTGAACTGTGATATAGTTTTTCCATCCATGAACATATTGCCCAATGCAAACACATGTGGACAACACCTCCACATGTTGTGTTTATTTGGTTGCTTTCTGATGTGGGCTGATATTTTTGAAAAAGATGAAAAAAATACCTCTAAGGATAACATAAAGAAGGAAAAGAAGGAACATTTATCCACTAATGGTTTAGTTACTCAATCAATTTGAGAAAATAGGCAGTGGTTAGTGTGCAACTTCTTAAAAAGGGTGTGTTGTTGAAAAGACAGCCATCTGTGACCTGAAGAAGTAGACAGATAAACTGTTCCAGTTCTGGGCTGAAAGTGACAGACAAGTGTTAATGAAAAGATAGAAAAATCACTATATAAAGCTAAAAATGAAGATCTCAGTCATTCATTGAAAGACTGGATCTGCCACCATTGTAGGATTACAGTCCACTTAGTGGAATGTTTTTCATAAAACAAGCAAAGATATTTCATAGTGAGTTGAAAAGCAAAAGGGACTCTGAATGTTTAACAGGTTGTTTTGAGAAGTTTAAGAAAAATCATTGTATTATACTTACAATGTTTAGTAATGAAGCATATGCTGATTATGAAACACTAGAAAAATTCTTTCAAGAAATGAATATTGGAGCTCCTGATGGCACAAATCTGTCATCTCAGCTCCTAGAAAGAATGAGATAGAAATATCACAAATTCAAGGCCTGCTTGGGCTGAGTAAACACATAGACAATCTGAGCAATTTTGGTAGAACACTGCTATTAAAAAAGTACAAAAGGGGACTGGTTCTTTATCCCTTAAAGCTGATATTATCAGCACTGTATAGGAGGGGATCTAAGGTGTCTTGAGAGCCTTGTGCATTTATAATACAAAAAAAAGACCATTTATGAAATCAAAGAAAAGTCTCTATGATACAGGTATAGCCAATGAGGCTAAAGACTCAGCTAGATCATTTGAAAAGGCCTACCCCCAAACACCTCCCTTTCTGTAAAGGTCATTAGACTCTTGAACTGCTTCTGATATTTGTTTACCTAAAACTGAAACTACAGCACATAGGAACCTTTTAGGAAAAACATTTATTTGTTTGTGGAAACAGAACACCTTCTATGGCTTGCTGCTCTTAGCCGAGAGCAGATAAACCTATTTGGCGATGCTCCTGGGCTGTGGAGTGACATAGAACACAAGGTTCCCTTCACTGTGCTAATGGGTATATATGTTAGTTTTCTGTTCTATAACAAATACCAGAGACCGTCAACTTATAAAGACAAAAAAATTCTGTCTATTTTATCTCACTGTTTCAGAGGTCTATGATGTGTTGGCCCTATTGCTTTAGACTTGCACTGAGAGAATACATCATGATGGAAGTATGCAATAAAACAAAAATGTCAATAAGTCCGTTCATGGCTGTTAAGCCAAAGAAAGGAAGAAGAAAGTGGAATTTTCTTTAAGGAAACCCCTTAGTTACTAAAGCATGGCTCAATATGCTCTATCTCTTAGTAGCATCAGTCTTGACCAACACAAAGTCCACGAGACTTTATAGACATTCTGGGTCTAGTATATAGCAATAGGCTATTATCATTACCATCATAACCACTACCACCACCACCATCACCAATCACTATCATCATTATCATCATCATCATTATATTTTACTAATTAATAGTGAAATGTAAGCAAAGGTACTTATTGGTACCATGTAAATTCAGGCAGGAGAGATGATGATGGCAACCATGTGTATTCTGTGATAGCCACATCTTTACTTTCCAAGGGTTCATTGTAAACAAACTTTATTTTATGCACAGAATAATTCAAAACATCATATAAAATATTAAAGAGTACCGAGCATATGCTACACATGAAATACTATTTTATGTTTAGACATGGGTCCCATCTACAAGATCACTCTTTATGCATTTTCAAATATAAGTATGGAAAAATAATTTTAAACCAAGGATCCTTTCTCCCCAAGGATTTTGGATAAGTGATACTCAACCTGTATATGCTTTTCTTGGGAATGTTACCTATTTATGTTTATCACCCATATTTAAATTTTCTTGAGATGAATACTGTGCAATTTAAATTAAAATAATTTCACTCAGTGATATGTTGATTTTATTTATAGTGATGACTTGAAGTCAAGTATAATTATTTGTGAGTAGTGTCTCAGTCAAAGCAGAGTAATTTGGTCCAGGTGTTCCCTTTGGGAATACCAGTATTGACTCCTGTCTGAGGAATGCTTCCCCAGTGGAATAATCCCTTTTTAGAAATATGTTATCACCACGCTGGACCTCTGCATCCTTGTTTGTGAAGTAAAGAGAAACAGACTTGCTTAAATCATCTAGTAGATTTTGGGGATTCTGTCTATATATACCCACCAACGCACACCTGCCTACCTACCTATATTTTTCACACATAAACATTACATTGAGCATACAAATTTATAATGGTAATTCTCATAATGAAATAATAACTACCACTAAATATTCAGTAATTCATTTATGTCATAAAAAATAAAAAAGCCTAATCAATATCCTCACATAGAAAAACATACCACTTGAATACAACATTCCTATTAACAACCATATGCTTCTAAAATTAAAATATCTTAGTAACCACTTTGTCCAATATTCTTAGAAGGAGACTGTGGTATATCTAAGTCCACATCATGCACACTCATTTCAGTGGTTGATTATGGACTATAATAGTACTTCCAATCTCAGGTTTGCTTAGGACAATGAATTAAAATGCATCAGGATGGATAAATCAGCCATTGCTGACTATATCAACCAATTTTCTGAGGATTTGATTATGCTTGAAATAAATGTATTGAAATAGTAGTCAAGAATCATCTCATTGAGGCTGTATATAAAAGACATTTATATTATAATGAAGGTTCATTTTCTTCTAGAGACCATACCATATTAAAATTCTGGGTGACACTGAAGTATTGTTATTAACCATAATTCAGACTTGGATTCACTATTACTTTATGTATGAACAATCAGAGGAGAATTGGAGGACAAATGTCACAGCTAAGCTTAATCAGCACTGAGTTGGGTATTTGAACCTGTCACAGGAGCAACATAGGGGTGGACAGGCATTAATCTTTTGAAGTTATCAAACTTTAGCATTTTCTTTTTTCCATTTATAGTCAATTTCAGGAAAGTATTTCAAAGAGCTTAGTCAATTGAAGTCTAGATGAACTCTCTATTTCCTTTTATGAAAACCATTTAACTTCCCAAAAAAGAGCATTTTCTGATCCCAGTCCTCAATTCCACACTTGCTTCTTATTTTTCAGTTTGAAGATATGGTCAAGAAAGGATCAATAAGTTCACAAATAGAGTGAAGACTCAATTAATGAGGATATATAGCCATTAAGCCTTTAGTATATGCATACACA
This sequence comes from Peromyscus melanophrys, assembly GCA_902168415.1. Taxonomy (NCBI): domain Eukaryota; kingdom Metazoa; phylum Chordata; class Mammalia; order Rodentia; family Cricetidae; genus Peromyscus; species Peromyscus melanophrys. The sequence continues at coordinate 25,523 of CABHPR010129578.1, read as the reverse complement.
GGACCCTGGGTATTTTCAAATACTGCAACTTTCTTTTAGATATTCTGTGAAAACTTCCATTTCATTTTATATAAAGTAATCTTATGGATACCTAATTTAGAAATTTATATAAATTTCCTAGGGTCACAGATTCAGTAGAAATGAAAGAATTGTGGTTGATCTCACAAGCTTATACATCATGCTCACCTGGTAAAATTAGCATTTCTCAATGTCCATATTCAATGTTCATTTGCTGGAATATGACATGCAGTTTATTATTGGACTTTTATACCCTTAAAATTGGTTTTTCTGATACATTTATAAAAATCAGAATGAACCACACTTTCTTTTAACTGAAAATATCAATGTAGAACATAGACAGGTGGCTTCATTTGACTGATTTCAGACATGGGAACTCAGACACTCACTGTAAATTATCTTTCTCAGAAATTCAATGGAACAAGAAAAATCTGTATACAATGTAAAACAAAATCTATGTTTTCTATTAATACCATACAATATGACACTATTAATTATCACATTAAACAATTAAAAATAATTCCTGGGGCTCTGAGGTCAGAGGTATGAGACAAAGATGTCTATGAAAGGAAAAAATGTTGAATATGAGAATGTTAAGGGTTAGTTTGTTTTAAAATGTATTTTTTCTTTTTTCTTCATTCTTCTCTCATACAATACAGCCCAGCTGCAGCCTACTCAGTGGAAACTTCTTAGAAACTATGAGTGTGACCGTTGTGAAGACAGCTACCAACAGAGGATATGAATCCTTAACATGCCATCTTCTATAACCAGGCAAGGTATCCAGTGGTGGGACTGGCACACCAACCCAACCATAAAGCATTCTTCCAACAATCAGTCCTGCCTGCAAGATGTGCTGGGGCAATGGGGGCTCAGAGCTTGTGGGAGTGGCCAACAAAATTTAATTTTTAAATTAAAATATGATTATATCACTTCCCCTTTCCCATTCTCTCTCCAAAGCCTCCCACATCCCCTCCATCCAAATCTTCAAATTTCCCCTCCACTCCCTATCAAATTGATGCCCTCTTTTATTATAATTGTTACACATATGTGCATAAATATATAAATACACTTGGATGGGAAAATTTGTGGAGAATAAAATGAGTTAAAGTACCAAGAAAAATTACCGATGCACGAAACATAAGAACGAAGGTGATATGTACACAAGAGGTATTCCTATTGCAGTTGGGAAGACTTTGGACTCTCTGCCATTCACAGAGCCATTCAGAGTATGAAGATAACCATATTTTAAGGAGGCAAATAATGTCTTCAGGAGGCAAAAGTATGTAGAGACATGAGCTGATCTGGAGCAATTCAGCTGCTTGGTATTAGTTGCTAGCAATCACAGTGAGAAGTCACAATTTATATCAGTCTTGTTTGTGTATTCCAATAAAATTTTAGAAAAATACTTTAAATTGCATAGAATTATTATATATATTAAAAGTATGTCAAATAAGAGGTTTTTACACTGTTACACATTTACTTTGTGTGTTTGGTTACAAAATTATCTAATGGAGATTTCTAAAGTTTAATGATATATTTTAAAGTGTGATCAGAGATGCATGGAATGCATCCTTAATTTATTTTTTTTCTGTCTGTTAGGTTGAATGTGCTGTGGGGTGGACAAATTACACAGTCTTTCTAGGTGAATCTTTCAGCTGAAGAAAACTCTCATTTGAACTTGGGAACTCTGAAAATGCACTGCTCCTTCCCTCCCCAGCATTCATGGGCATCATCTAATACTTCAGGCTTAGAATTCACTTCTTTTAGCATCCTGCATGCTTGCTTAAACTAGAGTGACAGTCTATCCTTCTAGATTGGGGTTTATACCAATGACTCCTATAGTTCTAAACCCTTTATAAAGAGCTTGGAATTGTGCCACTAGATTTTTCAACCTCTAGTTTAAAGACAACAGATTGTGGAATGTCTCAGTCTTTGAAATCATCTAAGAGTCAATTTGCTTTAATACTTCTCTCTCTCTCTCTCTCTCTCTCTCTCTCTCTCTCTCTCTCTCTCTCTCTGCATGTGTACATTGTGCATGTGTGTGAGTATTGTGTATGTGTCTCTCTGTGTGTATGTCTGTCTGTCTTTCTGCCTGCCTGTCTATCTCTCCATCTCTCTTTCTACTTCAGTTTGTTCTGAGACCTGTGAGTAACACAATCCACACATTTACATTATATTAAACATGCTTAACTTCTCATTCTAACTGACTTCCTTTTGTATTGGGCATTTACTAAACATGAGATAAAAAAGTCTTAAAATTAACATGATGATTAAATTGTGATAAAATCTCCTACTCTTATGGTTAGACTCAGAGATCTAAGAGATCTATAAGATTGACCCATGCTGGGCTATTTTCCTTCCTCTGAATATCTTTCTCCATATAGGCTAGACCATTGAAAATTCTTTGGTCCTTCACATTTTATGAAATGATTTCTTTTGATAAGTGATGTGGATTTTATTTCCTAGACTATCCACCGACTATTATTATTTCTGTATAGGTCAGGCGACTCAGGCTCTGTGATACATTTCTTGATTGTACCACATTTTAATGACAGGTACATTGACCATCATGTTTCAGTTAGTTGGATTTATTGCTCCTATAAAAAATAATGGCAGAAACAACTTATTTTGCTCACTGTTTATAAGGCTTCTGTCCATCAAGATAGGGCTCATGTCAAGTTAAAGAGCAATAAGAATGGAGCAGTAACAGGAGGGACCTGGCAAAACATGGCCTCCAAAGAGATGCCCCCAGCCATCTATTCCTCTAAGCAGGCCATATCTTCCGCTCTTCTGTCACAGACAAATAGCTTATTAATTTTTTTAATTAATCAGTGGATTAAATCATTATTTAGGTAAGAGTCCTCATACTCTAATTGTTTTTGGAAATTTGCCTACAGGCAAACCCAGAGCTGTACTTCAGTCATTTTCTCTACACTCCTGAATCCTGTCCCATTGCTCATGTTCTCCATTGCAGTGATGATTTCACCCTTGTGTTTGCTCTTTGCTGGTCTAAATCTCTCATTATGTGTTGAACTTATTGAAAGCACCCTCTTTATCTCATTAATTTCCAAGCATTTGGCCCATGAGAATACATCCAAAGAGATATATAATATTGGCAGGCTCATCTGTTATACAAATTACATTATGTCATAAATAAGAGATTAAGACCTAAGAGAACTGAAGGACTTGTTTGACGGCCACATAGTAGGTTATTATATGAAGCACCAATTAGAAAAAATGGAAAGCAATGTAGCAGGTGTATATGAAGACATCTTATTTGGACAGATGCAAGTTGTATAAGAAATTCCAAATAGTGGTGGATTCTATAGGGGATTAAAGTACAATCATTTATATCATAAGCAACAAAATCATGGTAACACAACCTGTTCTTCACCTAGTTCTTCTGTGAGCAGGAACGCAAATGTGCAAATACCTGATCCATGGTCACTGTTTCTAGATTGGATTCTTTAAAGGAAATGCATGTTTCTCAGTGAGCTCACTAGTCATCATGAAATAAATCCAGTTTGAAATTTCCGCAGTACAGGCAGCTTCATCCAAACATAGTGATGGGCTAAGGTCTTTTTTTTTAACAATGTAAGCATTTCTCCTGTGTTAAGTTTGTTGCTACAAATGTAATGTTTCCCCCCACCAAAAAATGTTGAAATTGTCCCTGGGATGACTCAGCCCTGTAAATTATTATTTTTGCTTTTAATATATATACATATACATATACATATACATATACATATACATATATATATATATACATATACATATATATACATATACATATACATATATATATATATCTATATCTCCACTTGACTCTGATCTACTGGGTTCTTCCTTAGAGAACTGAAAAACTGAAAGGTCTACAAATGATTGTGTTTTCAATAGGTTGTTATCATTAAACGTAATTACTATTATAATAGAGATTGAGTAGAAATTAGGAAGTCCTCATTTCTCCTTCTTTAACATAAGTATCCAGTGAAAGGAACATATCTTGATTATAGTTACAGGATAACTATCTTTAGAAAGTACAGATTAGGACTGGGGAGATGGATCTGACAGTAAGAGAGCTTGTTGCTGAGATTGATGGCCTGGATTTGAATCCTAGGATCCTCATGATGAAAGGAGATGTGGCGGTTTGAATGAGAATGACCCCTATAGGCTCAATGTTTGAATGTTTAGTCCCAAGTTAGTAGAACTGTTTGGGGAGGATTATGATGTATGGCCTTGTTGGAATAGGCATGGTCTTATTGGAGATTGTGTGTCACTAGGCATGGGCTTTGAGGTTTAAGAAGCCTAAACCAGGCTCAGTCTCTTTCTCTCTGTGTGTCAGTTGCCTGTGAATCAGGATGTCAAGCTCTCAGGAAACTGCCCCAGTGGCACGCTTGTCTGCTTTCAGCCATAATGATCGCAGATTAATTCTCTGAAACTGTGGGCAAGACCCCATTAAATGGTTTATTTTAGGAGCTTTCTTGGTCATGGTATCTCTTCAATCAATAGAACCGTAAGTAAAACAGGAAAGAACCAATTCAATCAAGCCATCATTTGACCTCTATGCATACACTACACCATGTGCATGCATGTGTATGCTATAATAATACAAATAATTAACAAATAAATGTATAAACTGTAAGAAAAATACAGATTAGCCATTTCTTTTATGGCATTTTCTCAAATAGTCCTGATTGGGAAAGATTAATAGACGAAACCAAAAAGGATGATAGAAGATGAAAGGCTATTTGACCATAGCACAACTCAGACAAGATCCATTTAGCAATGCCCCCATTTTGGTATGCTTATTCATTTTCCATTAATTAATTAATTTAGTGGACATATGGATACAGCTTGGGTATGAGTGGTGAATGTGTACTTGTTCACCCAAGTGTATACACTGTGCACACACGTAGAGGACAGTGGAAGAACCAGATATCCTGCTCTATCAATCTTTTCCTAATTTGCTTGAGATAAGAGCTTTCTCTGAATCTGAAATGGGCAATAAGTCCCTGTTAACTTCCTGTCTCTAATCCCCACATTGTTGATGTTATAAGCATGTGGTCATGTCTCAGTTTTTACATTGATGCTGAGGAGTTGAGCGTTTGTTCTCATGCTTACCAAATGAGCCATCTCTCCAGTCCTTTTTTAAAATTTATTTATTTTTTTTTTGAGACAGGGTTTCTCTGTGTATCAGTCCTAGATGTCCTGGAACTTGCTCAAGGTTGACCTTGAACTCACAGAGATCCACCTGCCTCTGCTTCTAGAGCACACTATTATTTTTAATATGTTTTCAGATTTGGTAGATTTATGGTTGATCTACCAAGTAGCTCCTTCAAAAACACTGAACAATTGAATTATTTCTCAAACTGTTTGACGTTTTTTGCTTATTGCTTCACTGGAATTACTGGGTCATATTTGCTGTGTAAAACTCCAACTCAACTATATTTTATTTTCATGTGTATAAGCAGTTCTGATTTCCTTCTTTTCATTCATAATTTGTTCACACATTCCATCATCAAAGTAAATCTCATTTGACAGGCAAGTACCAGCAAGCCTAAAGAAGAGTTTATTCCTGGTCACAGAGATTTCCTTATTTTAAGTTAGTTTTTACCACATGAAATCTATTTGATAGGAAAGGCAGTGGTTTGACTACAAGCTTAGCTACTTGCCAGCTGTGAACATATACACATACCTCTGCATTCCCTAAAGTCTCAGTTACTTCAATGAAAATTAGATATCATATCACCAAATTTCCTTAAGGATTGTGAGAAACAAGGAGTCATAAAATTGTTACAAATGGCAAAAAATAATAAATTTAAATTCTTACTTTATTTGAACTACATGCTAGCTAAGAACCTTCCTTTGTTATCTTTAACACACTGGGAATCACAGCATCACACTCACAAACTTGTGAAGGTTAAGAAATTATCAGTGAGGCACTTTGAATTTTTTTTTTCGAGACAGGGTTTCTCTGTGTAGCTTTGTGCCTTTCCTGGAACTCGCTTTGTAGACCAGGCTGGCCTCGAACTCACAGAGATCCACCTGGCTCTGCCTCCCGAGTGCTAGGATTAAAGGCGTGTGCCACCACCGCCCAGCTGAGGCACTTTGAAATTTGAAACCCTGATTTCCCAATGGTTAATAACTTCATGCTTAAAATGTTCAAAATATATATGCTAAGGTATTTGGTGTCTATTTTCTCTCAGAAAAGAAAAGAATTGTAAAATCCTAACAGTTAACTTCTCTTCAAATGCTGAAACATCTTCCATGTGTAGATACACCTAGGTCTATCTACAGGAATTAGATCTTGAAAGGAAATTTGTTTTGCAAGTATTCAACAGAAAAGATGCTGATTTGAAAAACATATAGTACACACATCTTTATATTTGCCATAAGAGCAAATTTAAAGAAGCTGGTAAATTAATTCACTTTCAGGCTGAAGCCAACTTCTAATCTTGTTTTCCCTGGATATTTTCATCTCTATATCCTCTGAGATTTCCAGCTGAAGAAAGTCTATTAATTCTCCATGTACTTGTTGATGCAAAAAGCTATCAGGATTATGGGTTGAATATTTCTAGTGTAGGAAAAGCAAGGGATGCAATTAATCTTTGTGAACTAAAATATACCACTTTTCATTAATCTTTTATTGTAAATGAGCAAAGTAATTGAACCCATACCACACTGTCAGACAGAATGCAATGCCAGTGGGATGTGCATGAGAGAGCACATACTGATTGAGTATTAAATATCTAACGGCAATAATTTATGGTTCATTACCTCTTTTGGAGTTTCTTAGTTGTATAGGGCTTGAATTCTAAGTAGTCAGAGTTTTTGGTGAAAAGGCTTTCAAACGCTGAAAGCAGCAATTCCCTAAAAACCACAATCTTTTTAATGTGGGCTATTTAGTATGTAGTTGAAACGAACTCCAAGGATATTTGCAAACAAGAATGATTGTTTTAAAGACAGAAAGATGTCATCTCACTCCAAAGTTCCCTCTTGTATAGGCTGTCAGGGTACATTTATGAATGTGCCCAGTGACATGGACACAGAACTATGACTAGGGACACCATCAAGTCATAGAGCCTATGATGCCCTGCATAGTATGTAAATCCCTATCCAGCCATCTCATGGTTCAGACATCTCAGCTTTTGGTTTCATCTGACACTAACTCCTTAATTGTAGCCAGCCATCCCCCATGGCACACTTTCATTGCACATAGAAATTGAAGCTTTTCTCCTGCTGGTAACAAAATATGATCAACTTAAAGCAATGTTTACAGAAATATGTAGTTTGGATTTGAAGATTGGGTCTATTCAGACCTCATGGTGCTTAGAAACAAACGCTGTTAAAAGAAATCAATATGGACCCTATATATCTATGACTAAGAGACATTGTCGCTATTTACTCACTCGGTGGATTTTAAATAATTTTTTTTCTCCCAGGGTTACCCTGATGTCTTGAGGAACAGCTAATATTTGTGTTGAATTCTATTTTCTTTTATAGAACAAATATGTATCTTCTTGGATTCACTGTATCTCTTCAACATACAGTATGTTTCTGAAATGCAATTTCAAATAAAATTAGACTGGGGATATAGTTTGGACTAAAACGTATAATTAATACTCATGTGTGAAACTGTCTACAATTTTTTTGGCATACATAATTCATGGATTAAATGTATTAATTCATATATATAGATATATATCTTTCCATTTTTTATGGACTTCATGCTTGCAAATCAACTGACTATAGATTGAAACAGAAAAACATATTCATACTGAAGATACTGAAAAGTTTCTTGTCATTGTTGCCCAAACAATATAGGATAATACCTAGTTATATAACTTTTGGTTTACTAGATATTAGATGTAATGAAGAGGTGATGTTATGAAAATGGGACTATGTTGCTAGGTTTTGTGATAATTCCAAAATGTTCAATATAAAATAATTCAACAGCCATGTATTTTGTTTTTTAATAGAACTCCAGGAAAACACTCCTTGGAAATACCAAGGAATGACTTGGGTTTGTGTATATGTACATATATGGCTTTATGTGATAGGAAGAAGATTTATGGCTCCAAAAAGGCCTATCCCTGAAAATTGTGAATATACTATGTAATAAGGAAAAATTTTCAGATATGATTCTATTTTTTTAAAAAAATTGAGAGTATTCTAGACTATCTAAATATGACTATTTAAATTTTTTATTTATTTGTGTGTTGAATCAAGGACATTAAGCATCTTAGGTAAGCACTGTTGCACAGAGATATACCCTCACCCCCTTATTTACTTTTTATTTTGAAATAGGATCTCACTCAGTTGTCCCAGGCTAACCTTCAACTTTCTTTGTATCCAAGAACGGACTTAAACCTGAGAGTTTCCTTCCTCAGTGTCCAAGTCGCCAGGACATAGAACTGTGCCGCCAGACCTGGTTTCAGTAAAACTATATACATGTTGAAAGGACAGAATTTTCTCAGAGTTGTGCTCAGAGACCCAAAGAGATGGAAGCAGTTCAAATGTTAGATGAATTATTACAAATTTAAAGACGGACAGAGGACCAACATCTAGGGTTATACATAGCCTCTAAAAGATTAAAAAAACAGTGCAATGGAGGTCTGCTTCCCATCTTCTGAAGAGGAATATACCCTTGTTAACAATTTTTATTTTAGCATAAGGGGTTCCAGTGGAGACTTTGTTGTACAAAACTGCAAAAAAAAAATGACATTTTAATTTTTTGGCTATTTTACATATATATATATATATACATACACATATACATGCATATACATATATACATAGTCTTTATTGTTGGAGAATATTATTTTAAGGTGTGTTAATTTTGTTTATGTTGTTTTTGTTTAACTCTGTGAAGCTGTGTTACTGTGCCTGTCTAAAACACCTGATGGGCTAATAAAGAACTGAACAGCCAATAGTGAGGTAGGAGAAAGGATAGGCGGGGCTGTCAGGCAGAGATGGAGGAACCCGAAAGGTAGAAAGAAGGAGCAAGAGGAGGAGGACTCCAGGGGCCAGCCACCCAGCTACACAGCAAGCCAAGGAGTAAGAGTAAGATTTACAGAAGTAACAGAACAGAAAAAGCCCAGAAGCAAAATATAGATGGGATAATTTAAAGTTAAGGAAAGCTGGCAAGAAACAAGACAAGCTAAGGATGGGCACTTATAAGTAATAATAAGCCTCTATGTGATTTATTTGGGACCTGGAGGGTGAGAACTCCAAAAGATCAAAAACTAACAACACTTTATCTCCTTAGGTACATAATACAAATTGGGAGCATTTGGGAGAAAGTTTTGTGGTAAGTAACAAAAATGGGGAGTGACTGTTCTCATACATATTTTAGTGCCCTCTTAATAATGATATATATATATATATATATATATATATATATTCCAAATATAAATATAAGCAATTTATAATAAATACAATGCATTTATTGTCTTTCCTTGGTATATTTTAAAACTATAGTGCCTATCAAATTTGTGGAATAAAGTTATATTCTTATATAGCTTTGCAGAATATAATGGGACATGTGATTGAGTTTTGGCCAATCAGAAGACAAGACTTTTTTCTATTGTGCATTATGAAATCCCAAAATTTACTTTGATATTTTTATTTAAATTTTTGTATGGATAGTTTATATCTTCAGCAATAACTTCTAGGAGATGTTCTATTTGTCTTGAGTAAATTCCAAGGTAAGTCACTTCACTATCATTTATCCAGTTATTCAGGTTTAACTGTGTCCATTAATACCAGGAACTGTGGGATTTGAGATGAAACTAATGTAGTCCTCAGTTTCAAGAAGGTTCTCAAGATGATATAATAATATAGCAATGCATTAAAAAAATAAAGCATTACAGAAAACAACCTCAAACACTATCATGACAGAAAAATGATGACTTAGAATACTTTTGCTGACAAAATTGCTCCTGTATGCAAATTAGTAAGAAATAAACAGAAACTCTTGAAGAGGATTTAGATTTGTCTCTTATAAAGCCGTAAAACTATGATTCTCATAGAACTTTAAAGGTCCACTGAGCTTTAAGTTTAGAAAAATACTTCCTGGGTTACACAAAGCAGTAACACTTGGACTCTGGAATAAATTTAATTTAATGTCCAATAGGTTGCTTCTCTTTTTTTACCAGTCTTTGTATGTACTCTTAAAAATCTACTAATAGATAAATCAGGCGATTTTGCTACTGTCTTCTTTGTAAATGAAATAATAAGCAAAGCTGTTACAAAAATGTGTGTTCAATATCTCAAATTACAAATGTAGTCTAATATATTCTTATAGTGTGTCTCCTATAATTAGATATGAGTTGGCAACAAACAGAAAAAGAAAGAAGACTTTTGTCATGTTGACAGCTTGACTCCACATTTAATTAAGGCCAATAGTGAAATACCCATACAAAACACTATCTGGTTATACTGCACAAACTTTAGAAACTTCAAAACTTGTGTAGCTCTAGGAGGTTTGTTGACTTCGGTAGGGTATCAGGACAAAGAGGCACAAGGGCTTCTCCTGTCAAGAATCACATGTACAGACTTAGTATTTAACACTGTGATTTTTAAATTGAAAACACTAGTTTTAATTTTTTTAAAGTAACTCCTTTTGATACTATTTTTGAAAAATATTGAAAATGTATTTATAGTGCTGGTAAAATCATAACTCTTTCCTCCCTTTCTTCAATTTTTGGTAGTTTCAGTAGAGTAAATTTGAATTTAAGTTATACAGATAAGGCTCTTCTCTCAATCTGTGTGTATGTGTCTTTGTTCTCTCTCTCTCTCTCTCTCTCTCTCTCTCTCTCTCTCTCTCTTTCTCTCTGTCTCTCTCTGTCTCTGTCTCTGTCTCTGTCTCTCTCTCTTTCTCTCTCTCTCTCGTACTAGGAAACACTTTTTTTTCCTTTCTCCATGCAGTCTCCCGACATGCTACAATTACTAGGCAGACAAGGTTGCTCTCCAAATCTGTACAAAGGCATCATCCTTTCACATTCTATTCTTTGTTAAGCCAACAATGAACAAATAACTAATCTAAGAAAAAAAAAGTTTCCTAAGTGTTCACTGAAAACAGTGTTTATTGTCCCTATGCTGTGTACTTAGTACTTTGGATTACAGGATGCTGACATGTTTAATAGGACTCCAAAATCAGCATGGCTTGAAATCAGCTCTGACAATCCCAGTCTTCCCTATTCAAATAGGGGTAAAGAATGCCAAGGCCAACTACCTCTCAGGTGTTTGTCAGCAGGTGTACCACATTCATACTACAAAACACGAGGTAAATGTAAACTTGTGTTATGAGGTTTAAAATCAAGAAGAGGTGATCTGATTCTCTGGACAGTCAAGTTTTCTTGGTGTCTGCTTTATTCCCAAAGTATGGAACACAGAGAGGACTTAGCCATTGAAAGTAAAATGCACCCTTGCAATAAGGTAGTAAAGAAAGTAACTTTGTAATAATTTTGAAATATCCATGCATGATTTTTCATGTAGCATGTGAATGGACTTTTGACATCATTTAACATAGAACTTGCCTGCTGATTTAATGAGGAAAATATATATGTCCTCCTTTCTTGTTGGCTGAGTCTGCCAGGCTGGGCTGACTACCTAGGGGAGATCTTGCCTTGGAGGAGGTGGGAGTGGGGGGTGGATTGGGGGGGAGGGCTGGGAGTGGGAGGAGGGAGGATGAGGGAATCGTGGCTGATATGTGAAATTAAGTTAATTATAAAATAAAAATACTATTAAAAAAAGAAAAAAGTTTTTTTTTCACTGAAGATTAATCAAAGCACCACACTGACACAAAGAGTCAGGTGCCACAGCTACTCATCAGGTGACTTGTAATGTTAAAGGAGACAACAGAAAGGCACCTGAAGAAGTAGCAACAGGGGTTAACCACTGGACAGCAAACATGTGTCCAGTACAGGGTGGCTCTGCTTCTGAAAGCCTTTCTTCAGCTCCACTTATACAAAACTCATCAAAACTCAGGGAAGGTATCTTGGAGTGGGCTCATGTGAAAACTGGGGCTAGTGATAAGTAACCACTAACAATGACAAGTAGACCTGTTTGACCTGTGGTACACTTTGTCTACCTGACTGGATGTCCAAATGACTTTACTATCCGATAGCCTTTGATTAAGCCCTGTTAATCAAGTAACAGGAACTTTGCATCCTATGACAGAAGTTGTCTAACTCACTCAAATTATGACCCGATATTTTGTTTAAGCATTGAGATTCCAAGTGGACTCTTCTCTGCAGGGAAAGAAGCGCATGCCTTTCTAATCCTTTGTAGACTTTTTTGAGGTAGACACAGATTTTCTTGGAAGGACTATTTAGAAGCTATAGAATCAAAACATCTTTTCTTGTTCCATAATAAACTTAAGGCAATTAATCATTTTACAAACCCATGTGAATCCATATGGATTTACACACTTATATATGGTTCAGCCACCAAAACCACCTCAGAACAATGTGGAAGTACAGAATCATTTATCTATTTTATTGTCTATCTCAACAGAAGTCTCTTTTTTTCAAAGGCAGAGTATTGTAGCTGGAATGATCTTTAGAATTGAGCTAATCAATACGTTTGATTTTTATATGAGAAGAGGACTAAGGACAAGAGGGAAATAGCCTCACAAAATCAGAAGTGAGTTTGTTTCATTACCCGGAGTTCAATTTTTTTTTTCTCCTTCTGAAGAGCTAATCATCTACTTTTTAGTTTTGGCAGTAACATCTTTTCTTTTTTGAGACACAATTTACATATCATCAAATCCACCTTTTTAAAGAATGTGCTTTACCAGTATCTTGTAACACAAAATTCAGTAATTTTAACTCTCCCTTCCTGGCAGTTTCTAAGAGTTTGACACCTACTTATCAGTATCCTACTTTCCCAAAGGACACAGTTAAGATTTTTGGAAAAAAATAAGCTTCCAGCAGAACCACTGATGGCCATATGATGATGGTCTGTGATCTTCATTTTGCTTAAATGTATTCATTGTTTAATTAGGTTCTTGAGAAAGAAATAGATCATCAATTATAATGTTGACTACCATTTTTTAGAGAGGAGAGAAAAACATAGATAACACAAAGTCCTATGTCTGTGGAACAGCTTCAGTTTTTGGTAAAACTACTCTTCTCTCTTTGAAATGTCTTCTTTTCATCTCTGCTATGTTAGAATTTCCCACCTCAGTACTGCCTCCATTTTCTTAGCTTCTCTTTTCTTGAAGTTAAGCATCAGTGAGCAATTCTAGAATTTTCATGTGACTAATGTCCTATTTTTATTTGCGTACATTAAACAGGTTTCATCAGACATTTCATACATGCACCTAACATGCTTTGATCAAAGACCTTAATGGAAGGCCTGAAAATTTGAAATTGCTGGAAGGAAATACAAAGGAAACACTTCAATTTGAAGCCATATACTAATGTTAATTTTTCTAGAAGTGGAAATGACAGATTCTGAGGTGTTTTACAAAGAGTGTCTTGGCTGATGAGGTAGACCCAAACCTAGGTAGCACATCACTGCCCTCTTGCCTCTCTGGTGCAAATAGGCCCTACAGACTGGTCCAGGGAATGATGCCTTCTCTCACCCTTCCCACTAGTGAGGCCAGGCATTTTTTTTCTGGGCTCCTCAGCTCAGACTCCAAAGCACATCTTCAGTAGGATTATATCTATTGTTCTGTAATCCTTATGCACCAGATTACACTGTGGTCGTTCCTACTAACTTATTTTATGCACCATCAAGAACCTTCTCTGTTTACTTTGCAGTCTAAGAGACATCAACTAAGTACATCATCTTGGGTCTGTCCTTTCTAAAACACTTTGCAGATCTGCAGTGTCTGCAAATCTCTCTGATGTGGACATATGAACTACATTGGGCTTCCCCTTTTAGAGCTTTCCAGCTTTGAATTTACTCCATTTTAACTTTGCTATTGGCATCAGACCTTTGGAATTCAGATTTTTATTTTTCTTACCTTCTGGCTTCTTAACATTTCATCTGCCATGTTGCAAGATGAGAAAGTCATGAGAATCATGTACCAACAACAATGCTAAATTACTATTTTCATGTATTCAAACTAATTGTTCTTTACCAGGTGCCTAAAAACTGATGATTCAAAGAAAGTTCTCCAAAGCTGGATGTGGAGACGTAAGTCTCTAATCCTAACACAGAAAATAGAGACAGAAAGGTCAGACAGAAGGCCATCCTTGACTATACTCTCAGATTGAGGCCAGCCCAGGGTACACAGGAGACCTTGTCTTAAATAAAAATAAAATAACATAATTCAATGACAATAACAGGAAAGACCTATGCATTAAGGAATCTACAATTTATAAAAATAAGAGACAAAGTTCATCATCTGTCAGTTATATTTTCAAATATGCTAAGTGCTTTTAAAAAAACAGTAGAAATCAGGACACAGTAGAGTAGATGGTGCTTGTGGATATGGGTGGAGGGGGGGTGAAGAGGGAAGATTCAAATTTTGAATGACAGTATAAACTCTCTGAATAGATGACCTTATATATTCAAATGCTCAGAATAATTCTTTAATGATGCATTTAAATGTACATTATTAATCTCACTAAAGCTTAATTATATTAAGCTCTTTGTGTAAAATTTGTATAGCTCAACAAATTTACACAAAGTGCATAAACATTTTTGAAAGTTTCTTTAGATGATGAAACCAATGCCACAAGAAGGTAGATGAGTTTAGACTCTCTTCAGCCACAACAGACAAACCTTAAACGTGATCTCCTTTGTCTTGAGAATGTTATCACTTTATTTCAGGTTCAGTAGGAGAGGCAAGTGCAGACTTCAGACTCTGAAAAACTCAACAGGAACGGAGGTGTGGGGGCTAAATGTGGTGAGCTGAATTCTTAGAGTAAACAGAGACATTTCAGTGATGTGAACAGAAGTGGAAGGAAAATCAACCTGCTATGGACAACCTTGTCTCTAGAAATACAGGTGTTGCTATGTCAAAGATCTACCACACAGTGGCAGTGTTTTAGAACTTAACTAAAGTTAACAATTACATTTAAAAGTCCCCAATTCAAACTCAGCTTAAAAACAAAAAACAACAAAAACCAAAACAGGGATGGACTGTTCAGGAAAACACTGATAATAATCATAACCTCATGCAGAGATAGGCACACTTGTGTGACATCTACTTTTTATGAGAAAAGCCCAAATTCAAACAAGTAGCCAATGGAACAAGTAGATACTCATTTATCCAAAAAAAAAAAAAAAAAAAGAAAGAAAAAAAGAAAAAATAAAAAAGCAATTAACAAAAAAAAAAAAAAAAAAAAAAGAAAGAAAAAAAGAAAAAATACAGAAGCAATTAACATCTTTAATGAATACTGGACCATGGGCTTCTTTAGTTGACTATCAGAGTACGCCATGAATGTCAGTAGTTTTATCTGGCAAATGTAGATCACAGTTATCAGTAACAACAATGACAAAAATATCTTTAGACATTGGACATTCCTAGGATTTGAGAGATAAAAATTCAAGAGAGATGGAAGGCACAGAATAAGGATCAGAACACTGCCATTTGCATTTATATTAATGATGCTCACACAGGTTTCACCTGGAGACTATGCTAGTTAAGAAACTAAGCCAAGAGACCCTGGAAGCATAGTATAACTTGTAGTGGTCTTAGTACACTGGAAAGACAATCACTGGAGTTTAGTATCTGTCAATGAGGAGGAGCTCAGAAAAATACTCAGAGAGATGGAGCAAACCAGCGTTTAACAGACATGTTTTCCTTTCAAGTCTGAAATGCTGCCTCCAGTCAACTCAGTCCCTCATTAGACTGTATTGATTTGCCCCTGCTTGCCAGAGGATAGTCAGAGGATAATCGAATCCTCTTTGAGAAAGACAACATCATTCAAAGCCTGTGCAATATTTTAAACGTTATGTCTGGCACTCCATCAAAACTTACGAGGCTTAACGAAAATAAGACCAAGATGAGAGAAGGGGGAAAAAATGGGCACTCGTACAACCTAGATAATGAACTTTGAAATTAATTAGAACATTCAAGAAAAGGATAAGGTGGAGATAAGTTAAAAAAAAAAAGAACTGGAATTTGAGTAATAAGGAATAAAATTGAAATTCCAGGAATGAACAGCCTAGTATTAAACCGAGGTACCACCGTTATACCACCACAACAAAAATCAATGAAACAGCATAGCAGAGCCAAACAAGGAGGGCGCTTGAACTAGAAGGGTAAATTATAGAATTTAAATAGATACAGTTTCAGAAAAAGTAAAAATAAAAATAAAAGACTACAGCAAATTTCAGGAATTTATGTGGCAGCTATCATACGTGGTAAAAAAGCCCTATTAGGCATCACTGGAAGCCTGTATGGAGAGAGTACATAAAGAAGGCAAATTTTCAGAATTAGCACCCACAACATTTTCATGGACTGCTTAAAGACTGATTGAAGAAACTTGGATAATTGAAGTGGTGTGAACAGGAGAACTGCTCCTAGTCATATGGATAAGCACCAAAGACAAAAGGTAAATCCTAAAGACTGACAAAGCCAGCGCAACAGAGAAATGTAGAGCGACAGTTGTGGGGGTGGCTTTTTCCCTCTCAGCCTGTTGGCCACCCAGTCTGCAAGGGCAAAGGGGCAGAAGTGGCAACAGGAAGCTTTGAATGGAGCCGTGAGCCCGAAGGGAGACAGCCCTTCAGGATACCGCTTTTGGTGAAACAGCTCAACTTTATTCCAGCGTATAAGAAATATATAGGATTCAGGAGCCTGGGGACAAACCCTAATTTGCATTAAGTGGCTTCTATCAAAAGGCTTCCTGTGTGGCAGTAGGGTCCTATAGCAGAGCTCTTAGTACAAGTATTCTAGCTGGACGCTGTGCCAAGGTTCAAGCTAAAGACAAATCAGGCATCTTCCCTAGAGAGAGCTGTCAGTTAAAGTCAATCCTCCAGGCCCAGGGACATTTTCCAGATAAGGGCAGGTAGTTTTGCTGAGGAGGGAGGGACTTTCCTTGTTGCCAAACTTTTTGGAAAAGGTGCCAGACTATGAGAGACTGCAACCTTGACCAGGCAGCAATGCCTTCCAACAAACAGTAAAACCAGCCTTCAACATTTAGTACAGAAGATGGTGTTTCCCAGGTACAATGGGATGCAAAAATTTTAACTTAGAAGAAGAGTAACTGGCAGTTTATAACTGTACACACAGAAAAATGTCTGCCTAGAAAAAGATGCATTATAAAATTATTTCCCAATATCCCTGAAATTACCTTTTTTTCAAGAAAATAAAGATAAAAATAATTATTAAGGGCAGTTCTTCAGATAGATTGGATGTGTATATAGAAATACAGGAAAAAAGATAAGGATGCAGAAAAGGGCAAACAGCAACAACTACTGAGTATCAACTATAAAATAATAATTTTACAAAATTTACAACTTAATTGTATGATTGAAAGAACTTAGAGCTAGGAAGAGGCTCTATGCAGGGAAAGAAAGGGTGAAAAGGTCCTAGCACTAATTGTCAATGATGAAATTATTTCTGTTCACTCTCAATAAACAAGAATCATATAATGGAATGACTATGAACACTATTACGTTATATTATAAAATTATAAAGTTTATGAAAGGGCCATGAATTAATTTAGAACTGAATGACTATCAAAGGGCCTCCAATAAGAGAACACAGTTAATATAAGATCAACACAGAGTGAAAGGAGATTTTAAGTGGCATTTAGAAAATACGTTGAAATTGACCAATTTTATAAGATGACATAAGAAAAGTAACATGAAGCAGAGAGAAAGAGTAAAGGGAAACGTGTGTCCCAAATGTGCATCTTTATAAAACAAAACCAGAACTGGCTGCCCATTATTTAAGATTCCACATAGAAAAGCTAGAAAAAGAAGAAATCATACTTTAATTACAAAAGTACAGAGGTCAATCAAATGAGAAATGTTTGTACAATAGAAAACATTAGTAAAGACAACCTGAAGAACAAACTAAAATTTTCACTAAAAATACAGGCACTGAAAACAGAAGAGAATATTCAACTCATGTATGCGTTAACTTGTGCTTTATATTATAATAGGTGAAACTGGTAAGTTCCTTGAAATATATAATTTACTGAATTTGTATAAAGGAGACAAATAAATATTAATTTTTTTACATTTGTTTTCTTATTTCATGTCAGTATGTGTGAGGTGATCATGGGGAAGTTCACATGTCTCCGTGCTTATGGGCAGGGTAGAAGATGCCTTGCAGGAAAACTGACTCCCACTCTAAAGTGTGGCTTCCAGCAGTTAAACTCAAGGTCATCAGATTTGGTGGCAAGGCCCTTTACATTCTGAGATATGTCACTGCCACCAAAGTTTTATGAATGATGAAGTATGTAATATGATATTACAATGAACCATATAGCAAGTAAATATATAACATTCTCAAAAACATTAAAACTTGAATGCAAATGCCTTTATGTATTCATCTGGGAAAATTAATGATAAACCTATACAAGGATTTCTAGAGAATAAAAATTCCAGTTAACACTTTCCGTCATTGCAATTTAGTTCAACGTCGTTTTGAAAACGAGAACAATTCAAGAGATAAGGGTCAATGTAAGCGGAGATATCATTTTAAGTAATTAACAAAAAGTGGTAGCAAACCTGCCCAATGCTTAGGATAACACACACACACACACACACACACACACACACACACACACACACACACACACACACATACACACACACACACACCAGATAACAAACACATAATCCACTCCCACCACATACACAAAAAATAAGTAACCCAACTTGTGTCTACTGTGAGGAACTGTATTTCAGTTAAAGATGCAATTCATTTTTCTTTAAGCATCAAAGGTTTCAGTAGGTAATGTCTCAAAAAGAATATCCAAGTAACCAAAACCTTTTGAAAACATTCTCATTAACATCAGTGACATAATTTTTCATGTGCAAAGATAGGTAAATTATCAAAAGGAAAGAAACAAAGGGAAGAAGACACCAATTGAACTTTATTATTCAGTTATCCTTCTCCTTTAATTATTCCAAACAGATACCTATGCAACTTGTGCCAGGGCAATTTGTTGCCGCATTCAAATAAGCCCAAAGTGGAAACTTCTAAGAGTGCTTATTAGCAAGATAATGGATGTACAACTGAGGACTATTTACATACTTGATTACTACAAAGAGGAGAAATAAACAAACTTCTATTTTATGGAATAATGTGAATAAATTTCATAAGTAAAATTGAAGACACAAGATCAAAAAGATTATACACTGTGTCCATTATTGCAACCACGTTCAACATCAAGCCAAAAAGGTCCATGGTAGACCTGAAAATGAATTACCTTTAAAGAGAGATGTAGCCACACAGAGTGATGTTGTAAGGTATGATGGGTAATGATAATGTCCTGATTCATTTTTCTTTTTACAATTTTTATTGACAATAAATTTTTTTCATACAATATACTCTAATTATGGTTCTCCCTCCCCCAACTCCTCCTAGATCCTCCCAATTTCCCATCCAACCAAATCCAGCCCCTCCCCACTCACTAGAATATAATTGGCATCTAAAATATAATAATAAAATTAAAACAAGATGAAATAAAAACAGGCAGACTGTAATATCACAAAAACGGAAGAAAAAGAGCCAAAGAAAAAGCTAGGGAAACACAGACACAGAGACATGAGTTTTGTTTGTTGAGATAGTTAACCTGAGTATTTTCCCTTTATAAAAATTCCTTAAAGTGCATAGCCCTCCTTTCAATTCCAGTATTTGTACTTGATTTAATCAACTGATTTATCTTTTAGGTCAGAATATAATCATACTGGATTCCCATTGGTCATTTACTTGTTCCCTTTCTAATATTAATAGTCATTGTTCAATAGGAGAATGTGACTAAGATTAAGCTCACAGGTCACTCAAAATGATTCATTAAGTTAATGGAATTTCTGAGGATTCAATATGATGCCTCATAAGAAAATACCTAGTAAAACTCTGTAAATATGGAAGGTATGTATCTCAATATAAGTAGTGGAAGGACTAACACAACCAGGAAGCTAGTGTAAAAAGGAAGCTAGAGTAAACTCATTATTTGATAGTTTGGTAAATATTGTATATGGCTGTGAATGTTTTCTGATCATGTCTTTGCTATCTGACAGATAAAAAATATGGTGCAAAATATGAGGGAAGCCTGCACACAATGGAAATCACACAAAAGCTCATAATAAAAATGTCAAGATAATGAAATACATTGCTTGCATTTAAAAAACACCTGAAATGCTATCCTAGTTGAAAGCAATAAGAGATTCAGTTAAGTTTTGTAACTGAAAACTTTGTCTTTCATTGTGTAGTTTGATGACCTGTTTTCAGGTATCGTAGCACAGTTGAATTTGAGGATAAGATGGATGCAGGGTACACATGCTGACTGAGGAAGAAGCATTAGTACTTTCCACGGTGTTCAATTATCACTGAGAGCACAGGACTCCACAATTGAGGAAAATTGAGTTTTCACCTGCTACATACAAAGTTATTCTGTGGACTCCTTCCTTGTAACTGATGGTTGTTTAGCAAATGCCAATCTCCAGGGTGGGTTGTGAAATAAAACTTAAAATAATTCAAATTACCTGCTACACCTCCTTTCTTTTTTCAAGAAAGAAAAAAAAAAAGAACTACAAAAGTATGGCGATATGCCCAAATCCCCTAGAAATTGCCTTTCCCCAGAACATGTTATATTACTCTTTTTTTTATTCAAAACTCAAATACCCTTTCAAAATGAGTGGGGTTCATTATAAAGTGCTACCTGCAGCTCAGAGATAATATGATAGAATGCAGAAAATATGCATCTCTTTTTCAAAGGCAGCACATCAATTCAGTGCAAAAATCTGAAACACAATTGATATGCAAACATTGGTGATTCATAGACAATTAAGAAAGACACAGTCCCCGGGATGCTCTAGAAATGTAGAATACAGCATGTCAACAAAGACAAAACAGTGAAATAGCAGATGTCCTGTGCTATGCATACCAGAATCACCAGTAGAGCAGGACTTTCTAGTCCCAAGTGGTTTAAGGCAGTCTGTGAAAAATATGGGTTTCAAATATCACTTATTTATATAAACTAGCCACAGAAATTAAGAGTATTTTTGAAAGTCTAATATGCTTTTAATATTTTGGCATAAAAGGTGAATTATTTTCAAAATTAGTTAGAGGGAGGTTCTTGTAGAATATAATGTTATTTGCTTGAAAACTCATTATTCGTTATAAAATCGAATTAAAATCAAATATTAACTACACATGCTGGTATAGGCACTTTGAGAGCTGCCACAGGAGGGTTTTGAGCTAAGATCAGATATGGACACATATTAATACTGTTTCTAAAAAAAGAAAAAGAAAGAAAGAAAAAGAAAAAAAAGATTAACTAAATAAATCCTATGTGCAATTTTCTGTACTTTCATTATGACAGTACATTACAAGATTAATATGACTTCTTGTAAACATAAATATAACTAAGATTATTTTTACTCTACATGTGTGTTACACAGTGAAGTTTAAATTATAAGTTATACATGGCTATTGCCCAATTTATCTATGTAGCATTTTATCTGATTGATCTGTAAGAGTTTGGGTCTCCTAATGATGAACATCTACTGACCTGTAATTCATATTTCAGATTTACTTGGGATCATGATTCCTCTAGTCATTGCTCTGTCTGGTAAAACAATGAATAATTGACCAGTGGTGAAGATTAATATGTTCAGTTTGTAAGTTAGGAGACATAAAGAAGGTATTTCTTATTTTAGATTTTAGATTGTGTGTTTATTTAATAGTCATATTATATTGAAATTAGAAGAAATAATCCAACCTTCACGTGTAGAACAATCTATGAATTCAAATGTCATGTTATCCTTCTGTGTGGGGGAGGGGCAGCATGATTGTGCACGTGCACATGAAGGCCGCAGGTCAGCCTTGGTTGTCATTCCTCAGAAGCCATTAACCTTGTTTTATGAGAAAAATTTGTCTCTGGAATCTAGATCCCCCTAGTTGGGCTAGGAAGGCAGTCCACTGAGGTCAAGGAACCCACCTATTCTCCATTTTCCTAGTTCTAAGTATATAAGTACTTATCACCATGTCTGACATTTTTATGTAGGGGCTGGGACCGAATTCACATCCTAATGCTTTGTAGTAGGAACTTAAAAAAATTCTATTATAATTTAACCACATCATTTCCTCTTTCTCTTTCCAGCCTCCAAACCCTCCCATGTACCCAAATCTATTTGCTCTCTTTCACATTCATGGCCTCTTTATTTTTTTATTGTTTTTTAAATGGAAATTTCACACTATGTATTCTGATTAGAGTTTTCCCCTGCCCATCTCCTCCCAGATCCTCCCCACCTTCTCACCTATACAACTGCATTCCTTGTTTCTTTTCTTGTTCCTTTGTTTCTTTTTTCTTTGTTTCTTTCTTTCATTAGAAAACATTTGTGTTACTTGTATGTATGCTTTCAGGGTTGATCATTTGCCACAGGACAATCAATTAGTATGCTCTTCCCTGGGAAAGACCGTATTTCCAGCTTCCAGGTTTCCTCAGTTACCTGTAGTTCTTTGTGTAGTGTTGAAGCCTTACAGGGCTTTCCAAGTACAGTTTGGCATGTCTATTGATGTTACACGTCTTCAGCTCCTGTTTGGGCAGTCATGATGGTGAGAACTTATGGGTGGGTATAGCTTCTGATATGACTAGGAAACACAGTCTCTTGGCAAACTCTCTTATCCTCTGGCTCTTACAGTCTCTCTGCCTCCTCTTCCATGATATACCCTGAGCCTTAGGAATATGGGTACTTTGTAGATGTATCCATTTGGACTGGACTCCACATCGCTACAATTTGATTGATTGTAGTTTTTTGTAGTGGTCATCTATTGTAAAGAGAAGGCTCCTTGATGAGGAGTGAAGACAACAATTATCTGTGGATAAAAAGGACAAATGTTTATAGATTGTTTGGGGGAGTATGCTGGTTTAGTAAATTGGAGGTGGTAGATTCTCATCCAATAACCATAAATTCACTGGCACTGAATAGTTAGCTAGATTTCCAGTACCAGGCAGGCTTTCCCTCTTGTTGAGTGAATTTTTAACACACTGGAGAGCTATTGGTTAGCCACAATTATAAGTGACACTACTGTACCATTAAGGTTATAGTACCATGCTGGTTGATGTGGTTCAAAGGCATCATAGCTGGGAGGACTGAGGGTTGCATCCCTCCTTTGGGAGTTTTCATGATGCTTTCTGGTACAAGAAAAGCTAGTCCTCAGAAAAAAAGGGGTATTTAGGTCAGTTCTATCTCAAAAGAATCTGGACTGGTTTTCTGAAGTGCATGGTATCCTCTGCAATGGGGACTTTGTCAGTCTAAATAAAAAAAAAAAAAAACACATTAAAACTGTGATATATATTTATACACCAACTGACATGTGGTATAGATATTCTTAGGTAGATAGTTAATAGCATGATTCCCTATGACTGTTTCATGATTCCCTATGACTGTTTCAGACATCTGGAGTTAGAGGTTTTCTCTGGTCCTGCCTGGTCCCACAGTTCCACCGGGCCCCTCAGTCCCACAGCCATAAAATAATCATTCAGAAGCTTATATTAATTATAACGGCTTGACCATTAGCTCAGGCTTATTACTGACTAGCCCCAGATGAATTTCTACATGGTCTGACTAAATAAAAAACAAGGAGCCAGATATAGGGGTGAAAGCCTGAGAGGGATCAGGGAAATGGGGAAAGCCACAGCTAACCTTACCTCACCAACTTAGCAGCTTCCAAATGTGAGTTACTTCTTGTCTACCTATGCCTATATGCCTTGCTGTTCTGCCGTCTGATTTGCTCTCTCCATCCAGCTACATCATTTCTTCTTCCTCTTCCTGCCAAACTCTGTTACTTAATGTCTGTTTGCACAGACCTCCAGACCTCCATGGTTAACTAGTGTTGGAATTTAAGGTGTGTGCCACCACACCTGGTTCTGTTTCCAGTGTGGCCTTGAACTCACATTGATCCAGACAGATCCCTACCTGCCAAGTGCTAGGATTAAGGGGGTGTGCTACTGTTGCCTGAGTTATTTGTTTACTTATAATGGCTTGGTTTTTTTTTTTTTTGTTTTGTTTTGTTTTTTTGTCCTCTAATCTTCAGGCAAGTTTTATTTATTAAAGCACAAAAAAAAAAAAAAATCACAACAGACATCCTTACAGTGATCCTTACCCTCTTCCCTCCTTCTTCTGTATTTATCCTTCCTCCCCCTAATTACCCCTCCTCCCTGATTTCCCCATTTCCTATTTCAGATCACTTGTACCCTATTCTTTCCCTTTCTATTGCTCCCCCACCACAGCAAGGATCTCTTTATGAACTAAGCTTTTTCTTAGTACCACAACATTCTTTTAATTAAGATATGCTACTTAGAATATTAATTTTTCAATTGAGGACCTCATAAACATAAGTAATTTGAAGACACATAATTGTCTACACAAACATAATGAAACATATATGGTAGATTTAATGGTTAAAAATAGGAATGTAAAACTATTAACGGAAGACAAACAATAGAAAAATCAGATTTCCAGAATACATTTGTCGTTTAACTCTTTTGGGAGCAAAGGTTTCAAAACTAATGTGAATCATAAACAACACTGAGTATAGAGTACTTTCATAAAATTAAAACATTTTGAGTACTTTTCAAGCTAACAAATCAATAATAGTCACAAATATCTGTACACACATGAATATAGACAAACATGTAGCAGAAAATTTTAATCATTTCTCCAAGGAACTAGAAATATACATTGTACTTTTGCTCTGTTAGTAGTTTTTAATGATTTTTTAAACCTAAAAAATAAGTTGAATTTTTTCAACTATTTTGAAAACCTTTGAATAGCTCTGTTTCATTCTGATTAAATGTATGACAAAAAGACCAACCAGAAACTATATATCTTCTACAAAAGTGAGTCTTGGGCACTTTAGTGTAAACAAGATAATTTGTATAATTTGCCATAGCACACAGCCACAGAAAAGTGATGACTGCAGGTAAGCATGGTAGAACATTTAATTGATTTGACTCTTCTTAGTCAATACAGATATTTGGAGTCTCAGATGACCATAATAAAGTAGGACTTGGTGCCAAGTGCTCTCATATGTGCAGTGACTGCCTCAAGAAATAGGACCATGAAATACTGGGCTATCGGTTGTCACCAAAAGCTGGAAATGATCAGTGATAAGAGATACTATAAAGGGATTTCTCAAAGACATGTTGTTAACATTGAAGATTCTTTTTGTGAATTGTTTGTGTTAAGTATCAAAACTGTGGGACTTCTTTTAGGTGGAATAATTTGAGACAACAATTGTGGTTTGTATATAAAATGTCCCCACAGACACTTCATAAGTCTTTGTTCTCATCTGGTGGATGGTATTTGTGAAAGTGATAGAAACATTAAAGGTGAGGTCTAGTTGAAGAAGTGGGTCA
>CABHPR010129577.1:0-12785 GCA_902168415.1 Peromyscus melanophrys | reverse complement strand
GTGACCTGGTGACTGCTTGCGCTAGTTTCCATGAAGTCCTCATGAACAGTTTTGTTAGACCTAATCAGACATATTGGTGGATCACAGTCCGTTCTATGGCAGCATGAGACTTGTTCATTAGCACCCAGTGGTCAATCACAGAGCCAGCTCAGGGCAGTGGGTGGAGCGATGCTCACTCCAAAAAACAAAACCAAAAAGCGATGGCCACTGGGAACTTGTGCACAAGATCAGATTTGAAGAAAGGTTCTTTGCAGATGTCATTGAGGTTCTATAGGGGAGTTCATCCTGGGGGTGGGCCCTACGACCAGTGTCATCAAAAGAGAGTGGGAGAAAGCAGTGTGGACACTGGCAGAGAAGGGAGTGAGGCACACACAGGTCAAGGAAGGCTGGAGTTCCAGAAGACAGAAAACCTGAGGAACAGGTCTTTCCTTACAGTCTCCAAGAGAACTTGACCCCATGCAGCCTTCCTCTTGGCTCTGTCTCCCAGAACTATGAAGGGACACACGTCTGTAGTATGGATTCATCCAGGCTGTGGTCATTTATTACAGCAGTACAGAACACCCATGTACTCTGTCTGAATCCCGCCTCCGCCCTCTGCACAGTCCATGAAGTCCCATGGGTGCAATGGCAGGGACTAGCCAAAAGAGCGTGGCTGGCGTCTAGTCTCTGCAGGGTCATTAGACCAGCACAACGGGAATGCTGTCCTTTGTGTCACCACAGAGGATGGGCTGATCAAATCAGGGGTGGGAGCATCAAATCAAGGAACGACTTTCTACAGATCAAAACAGTCCAGACTTGGAAGGTGGCTCAGCTTTGAGTGACTGCAGGGACCTGTCACTGGGGATGAGCAAGAACCACCGGCAACGTGAATATGGAGAGGACAAGCCTGGGGTCAGAGGAACCCAACTTACAATTTTGTCACCACTGGGTAACATTTAATAAATAACTTAAGGCAGTGGCTCTCAACCCTCCTAATGCTGCGACCTTTTAATACAGTTCCTCATGTTGTGTTGAACCCCAACCATAAAATTATTTTCACTGTTACTTCATAAGTGTAATTTTGCTACTGCTATGAATTTTGGAGACAGTAGTTTGTCGAAGGGGTCACGACCCACAAGTTGGGAAACACTATCTTAAGTGTTCTGGGCCTCAGGTGTCTCATCTATACTATGGGGGTGGGGGTGGCACAAAGGCTGTCATCAGCATGACATGAGAATTGTAACCAAAACGGCATTTGCTGTGTGAATTTCTTATGTGAGTTTATTCATATCATGTCGCTCTCTAGATATATGGGGTTTGTTATGGTTTTGCCGCCGCCGCCTCCTCTTCCTCCTCCTCCTCCTCCTCCTCCTCCTCCTCCTCCTCCTCCTCCTCCTCCTCCTCCCTCTCCTCTCCTCTCCTCTCCCTGCCTCCTCTCTCCTCTCTCCCCCTTCTCTCTCTCCCTCTCTCTCTCTCTCTCTCTCTCTCTCTCTCTCTCTCTCTCTCTCTCTCCCCCCCCCCCCACTCCAGGCTGGCCTAAATCCCTTAATATTGCAATCCTCCCGTCGCAGAGTCCCAGTCGCTGGGATTACAGGCATACACCACTGTATCTGGCTTGTTGTGACAGTTTTCCAGTATCAGGGTAGAGTTTTCTCTGCCTGGAAATGGGTTAAATTTGAGAGCTCTGTAAATCTCATCCACAGGCCGACGTGGATGTGTGCGCTTCTGAGGAGTGGATCCACAGCTCTCTTCCAAGTCTTGAAGATGATACAGAGAAGCATAGAACATCTGTCATAGAGGGTACCACCTTCTGCGGCCTCCCGCTGATGCTGGATTGAGGCGAGGCTTCCTCCACAGTGCAGGGCCCCTGCAGCCTTCTGCCTTCTGCAAGGTTCCCCTCTCTGCCCTCCCTTGCCTGTTAGTAATGGGCAAAATTCAGTGGGGGAAGCAAGCAAGAGAGGTAAAAAGCAATTTGCAATTTTGATGCACAAGGGGCAATTTCTACAGACAATTCTTGGTGCCCATAAACGCCCACCACCTCGGGCGGCTCCACCTGAAGCCCGCCAAGCATCATTTCCCATTCTTGTCTCTGAGATAATAAGTCAGAGAGAAGCTTCATATTTCAAATCAAAACTACTTTCCAACTAGTAGAAGAGTGAAAACTTTTCGGGCAAATTTCATATGCAATAACACAATTTCCTCCTGTTCCCACTTCTTTTTTCACCTAATACATGATAAATATTCAAGATCTCCTTGAGGAAGCACGGGTGCAGAGCTGGGAGGCGGAGCTTCAAGGATGCTGGGCGCAGGCGGCAGTGGGGCATGAGAGGTCCTTCTCCTTCAAGGCTTGTCTGCATGCAGGCTGGGCGACTAGCTGCCCAGCCGGCCCGGGGCTCCCAGGAGAACGAGCCACAGAAGCACTTAGGGGCTAATTGAAAGTTCTTACTATCTTAATGGCTATGAACCATGTTTCTTGGGAAGATGCCTTGCAGCAGTTCTTGGGATACAAGGTGAGACCCAGCGTAGAGATTGTCCGGACGATTAGGGATTTGGAAACTTCCTTTTTCGGGGTCAGAGGTCAGGGAACAAGGGATAAGGGTATACAAGGGAACACTCTTCCCAAAGGGGATCAGAGGGTTCTAGCAATGTGGTAGAAGGCTGCTGTTAAACCATACAGGCTCTGAGTTGGGAACAGGAAGGGCCCCTCCCACCGAGAGATAGCAATGACTACCTTCTCTCTAAAGGGGCGCTTACCCCGTGCCCCCTGCCCTGTACCGAGTTAATACCAGCATCCTCACAACATCACTGTGAGATAGGAAGTATTTTAGTTGTCATTTTAGAAAGAAGCCAAAGCACAGGGAGCGTAATCACCTAAGATCATGGTGCTAACCAAGTACAGCCCAAGGTGGCACCCTGAGCCCTTCCCACGGCAAAGAGAAAAAGACCCTGGTGAAGGGAACCACCCCTGCTTCCTGGGAGCATGTGCTGTGGTGCACCACTTTAGAAAACTCAAAAAATAAATGTATTTTATTTTTATTTATGAGTGTGGCTGTCTGAGGAGGCCAGAAGAAGGCGTTGGATCCCCTGGATCTGGAGTCACAAGTGGTTGTGAGCTGCCTGCTGTGGGTGCAAGCAACTGAACTCTGGTCCTCTGCAAGAGCAGCCGGTGCTCTTAACGGCCAAGTCTTCTCTCCAGCCCCCTAAAACTAGGAGCGTCTAATAAGTCTGAACACACATTTAGGCTGCAGCCCACAGTAAGGGAGAAATGAACGCATACGTCCACAGAAAGTACACAGGGAGGCCACCAGAGCCCCAAGGAGAGAACCTCATGTGCCCATCATCCAGACTTGAAGAGCAGTACTTGGCCATCTGGACCCTGCCTGACAAGTGCCGGACACACAGCTGCTTCCCACTGAACAGATGAACTGGACCGTTCCCACCCACTTTCCCTCCAGTTCCCACTGTTCTTCCCTAAAGAAAAAGAATAAGGAGAGTGTCTGCCCCTAATATCCAAAAGACCTCTTTCAGACACATGCCCAGGCTGCTACAAACAGTTTTGTCTTCTGAAGATAAGCAACAGTAACGGAAACTTTGTTTCTCGGTTTTATCGCTTGCACTTGGCTAGTTTGCTAATAGTCAGTGACGTCCCAGGAACACTGAGCAGTTGTTTATATTACATCGGCATAACTGAAGAAACTCAGGTTGAGGAGATGGCTCCCTGGATACAGCCCTAGTCCCACAAGCCTGAGCTCAGATCCCACGGAAAGCTGGATTCAGTAGCGTGTGTCTGTCGTCCAGCAGACAGGAGAATCCTTGGAAATCTGAAAGCCAGAGAGGGTGTTGTATAGGATGGTGAACAATAAGAGACCCTATACCAAAAAGGTGGAAGGTGAGGACTGATACCCACGGTTGTCATCTACCTGCCAAATGTGTACTCGGGTACCCACATGCAAACACAGGAGCACACACACTCATACACACATGTTGAATTAGTTACTTTTCTGTTGCTGTGTTAAAACGCCATGATCAAAGCAGCTTATAGAAGAGTTTCTTTGGGCTTCCGGTTCCTAGGTGGCTAAAGTCCGTGACGTCAGAGGAGCATGGCAACAAGTGGTAGACGTGGTGGCTGCAGCAGATGCTGGGGGTTCACACCTTCAACCACCAGCAGAAAGCAGAGAGCAAACGACTCAAGTCTTCAAACTCTTAAAGCCCATCCCCAGTGATATACTTCCTTCAGCAAAGCCATGCCTCCTAAATCTCCTTAAACAGCACCACCAACTAGGCACTAAATATTTAAATGTTGAGACTCTGGGGGCTATCTCATTCAAACCAACACACACACACAAAATGAAAGAACTCATTATATATAATATATATAATGATATTATATATAATGTATTATGCATATAAATATAATAAATGTATATATAATATATGAGGATATAATATATTATTTATATATGTATATGTTTGTATATATATATATAGAGAGAGAGAGAGACAGACAGACAGACAGACAGACAGACAGAGAAAAGAACCTCAAAAAGTAAGAAATACTTTTCCAGTGACTGCTATCTGTAGCATGAATCTTAAAAGATCTTATTAATAAAAACAAACCCGGGAGCCAGGATTGGGGTGAATGGCTGGAAGATCAGAGAAGCAGAACAAGCCACAGCTACCTCACCTTGCCAGTTCCTCAGCTGATCCTGTTTCCTCAGACTGGAAGCTTCTGAGTTCTCATCCAAATGGATCTCAGCTGAACTGCTGCTCAAAAGCCTAAGAGCTTAACCAGCTCTAGTTCCTGGTCCTCACGCCTTAAATACCTTTCTGCTTCCTGCCATCACTTCCTGGGATTAAAGGCTCCTGTTACCACGCCTGGCTGTTTCCAGTGTGGCTTTAAATTCACAGAGATCCAGGCGGATCCCTGCCTCTGGAATGCTAGGATTAAAGGCTTGTGTGCCACCATTTTCTGGCCTCTATATCTAGTGGCCGTTCTGTTCTCTGACCCCAGATAAGTTTATTAGGGTGCACAATATTTTGGGGAACACAATATCACCACATCTATCTTTAACC
The DNA here is from genome assembly GCA_902168415.1 of Peromyscus melanophrys. Taxonomy (NCBI): domain Eukaryota; kingdom Metazoa; phylum Chordata; class Mammalia; order Rodentia; family Cricetidae; genus Peromyscus; species Peromyscus melanophrys. Next base: position 7,733 of record CABHPR010129577.1, on the reverse strand, counting down.
CAGAGACTGGTAAGAACTCCAGTCCACTGTAGCAGCTGGTAGCAAATGCAGAGGCCCTACACTGTTTTGTTCTGCCTTGCCAGCCACCCTTCCTCAGGTACATTGTTTATTTACATAATCAGGATTGTACCGCATGACAACACACAGTTCTATAGCTTGGTTTTCACATTAACATTAGGGTATATTTCCTCATGTCTTTAAAAATTCCTAGAAAATAAAATCATAATGGCTATGGGGTTTTATATAAAGGAGCCACAGTTCATCTACGCACCCCCTTACTATAGAATATTTAGATCATCTCCTTTAAAAATGTTTTCAGTGCTAAATAATTAACGTTATGGATTTTTTTTTGCCTGAATTTCTGAGTGTTTCCTAGCTATGGAATCCTAGCTCTGAAGGACACGGGTGCTTATTTGGTGTTTAAGAAGGGGGAGAGCTTTGGGTTTGGGTTTTATTTTTGTTTTCTGTGGGTTTTTAATACAGAGTTCTTGCTCATATTTAAAAATTTCAATACAAGCCGGGCAGCGGTGGCGCACGCCTTTAATATTAGCGCTCAGGAGGCAGAGCCAGGCGGATCTCTGTGAGTTCAAGGCCAGCCTGGTCTACAGAGCGAGATCCAGGACAGGCACCAAAAGTACACAGAGAAATCCTGTCTCGAAAAACCAAACCAAACAAAACAAAACAAAAAAATCAATACATAGTCCCAACTTGCTTTCCAGAAGAGAGCTGAACAGTGTCCGTTTATACCCCCCAACAAAGGCGAGTAAGCGGCTGTGCCGCGCCCTGTCGAGCATGGTGCATCTCCACCTCTAAACTTTTTGCTGACTTGGTAGATAAACGTGCTATTTTGTCTTAATTTCGGTTTATTTGGTTGCTAGTGAAGTAAAAATCTCTTTTCACGTCTCTATCGACGATGTGTGTCTCATCTTCTGTGAAATCTGTGATTTCCCCCTTTGGTAATGGAAGCATTAGTGTTTATCTTGTGACTTGTCGGAGTGTTGCATCTCTGGGAGTTACCTTTTGGGCTGGCGGGGGGGGGGGGGGGGGTCTTTGTCCTTTGGCCGGGTTAATGTCGATTCTGGAAGTGTTTAACCCTTTGAGTTACAGACGTAGATGTGCTTGTGTTGGATGGAAGCACCTTCCAATGGGGTTAGAAACGGGCGTGTCAGGCACCAGTGTGTCCATCACTTCCATTGCCGCCCAACAGAGCCACGAGGGACGCGCCATTGCTCCAGATCTGTTATTTTTATCACGTAAAACTTTCAAACACACAGAAGGAAATAAAAACTCCGAGTCTGAGATTTGCCTCAAGATAATGGAGGGGCGGGGACAGGAGCAGGGTAGAGCACACATGCTGTGACAGTGTCATGGGCGGTGGCAGTTATGGCTGGGGATGGGCTTCAGGGTCTCTCTACTTTTGTAAGATGATGAGGGCCAGTTAACACTTCAGAGAACCAAAAGGGGCAGCTACTTTCTGGTCTCTTCTCTGTTACAGACACTCTCTCACACCCTTGAATCATCTCATTGGAGCCCACCCACTCTCAGAGGACAGGAAACCATCAGTCCCATGGTACAGTTGAGGCCACTGAGATCTTAACCCACGAACTGTTCGAGCTCACATGGCAGGCAAATACAGGACCAGGAGGTGAAATCAGATCAGCCCAACCCACGGCTTGTGTTCATGCCACTGCCAGACGGCTTGGAGTCAGCAATGGACAGAAGAAAGGGCGGGTGTGCTTAGCCACACGCCCACGAGAAATCTCAGATTAGAATTTAATGTGGTTTGTAAAAATAAGAAATGAAATACGTTTTGTTTGGCTGAATTTATGGACCAATATCGAGGCTTATTCTCACTCATTTCCTCAGGCAGTATCCCAGCAATCATTTTGATCATCCACAGTGTCTACATTGACTGGAAGTTAAGAACAAAGCTGGCACAGGAGCCCATTCCTGGAATGCAGTGGAGGGCTATGCAGTAAGCATGACTCTGTATCAACAAGAATGAGAGAAAGAAGGGGGAAGGAGAGGGCAAAGGTAAGAGAAAGAGGAAAGAGAGAATAGTAGCAGACCAATTAGAAAAAGCCAATACAATCAATACCATCAGGGTCACCTGACCAATAAACAAACGGCCTTTTGGATGTTTTAGAAATTTGACTGAGAGTTTTCTTGTTAGCATTATAGTGTATCAGTCAGCTATTGTTGTGATAATACTTTATAACAAGCATCCCTGAAATGACAGTGCCTGCAAGATTCACTTGTAGCTTCCGCCCATGTCTTAGTGTTTCCAGGTCACTTTCTGACCTCCTCCAACATGGGTTCTCATTCTTTTATCTTCTCAAACACAGAAGTTTGTCTGCACTCTAGAGCCTCACCTCACAGGCACCTCTGTGTCCTGATCATTCCAAAAGCATTTTCAAGACACCAAAGCACTATGCGACAGTGTAACACACTCCTCAGCAGTTCAGGGAGGCTGAGGACACACTTCCTACACCTCTTTCTCTATCTCACCCAGAAACTGTTGGAACCTGAAAAAGTGGGAGAGTTAAGATGGTGTCTCAGTTAGGGTTTCTACTGTTGCAAAGAGACACCATGGCCACAGCAACTCTTATAAAGGAAAACATTTCATTGGAGTGGCTTACGGTTTCAGAGGCTCAGTCCATTATCATCATGGCAGGAAGCATGGCAGCGTACAGGCAGACATGGTGCTAGAGAGGTAGCTGAGAGTTCTACTTCTTGATCCACAAGCAACAAGAAGTGAACTGTGTCCCACTGTAGGCATAGCTTGAGCATATGAGACCTCAAAGCCCACTCCCGCGGTGACATACTTCCTCCAACATGGCCACACCTCCTAATGGTGCCACTCCCTATAGGCCAAGCATTCAAACACTTGTGTTTATGGAGTCCATACCTACTCAAACCACCATAGATGGTAAGACCCTTGAATCAGTTCTGATATATATATATGCAGACATATATATATATATATATATATATATATATATATACTCTATAGATATATATATACATGTGTGTGTGTGTGTGTATGTGTGTGTGTGTGTGTGTGTGTGTGTGTGTGTGTGTGTGTGTGTGTGTGTAGTTCATACACATCAAGGTTTTGGTATGGACGTCAGACAACTTGGGGGAGTCGGTTCTCTCCTTCTACCATGTAGGTTCCTGGGATCAAACTCAGGTCATCAGGCTTGGCAGCAGGTGCCTTTCTTTATCCATTGAGGCATCTCACTAGCCCAGATTATCTTTCAAAAACATCATTCCCAGCGTGGGGACCTTCTTAATTACCACAAACCACTTCTGATAGTGTATTACAGACCTGCCACCAAGAACAGTGGAATTACACAGCAAAGGGGAAGCTCTCTCCAGGGCATCTGCTGGTGCATAGTCTACTTTCTGCCTAGCACAGGTGAGATCCTGCTCTCACAGGACTACATTCCAGCCAGGTGAGTGGGGGAACCAGTTGACAAGCGGTTTTTTTTTTTTTTGTTTTGTTTTGTTTTGTTTTGTTTTGTTTTGTCAAGGCTGTCTGAATATGGTAAGGGTAGTACGTTTGATGGCAGTGAAGCCCGGAAGTGGAATGAACATCAGAATAGGCCCTTGCAGGAGGCTGACTGGACTGAGTCTTGTGTGGGAAGGAGTCAACCTCACACATCTGGAAGATCATTCCAGGCAGAGGGACCCACTGGAACAGGAGAAGAACAAAGGCCACCTGGCTGGAGAGCATTGAACAAGAGACATAGGAGGGTGATGGGACAATGGCATGATGACGCACTTGGAAGCCCCACTTAGCTGTCTTTACTCTGGAGGAAGGTTGAGGTTTTACTCTGAGGTTAGTAGAATACCTTGGGTTGGTTCTATGAGAGAGCAACATGGGATGGGACGGCTCTGACTGGCCCAGTGACCGATCACCAGGAAGAATAGCCAGGGGCATCTGGTTGATTGGATATGAAACATCCCCTTCCCATTTCCACGGCTCTTCCCGCAGATCATCCCTTCAGGGACAAAGAAGGAACTAACTGCACAGAAGTGGAGGATCCCTGTGGTCTAGAGAAAAACTCACAGCTGTACTTCCTGCGGGGGCTTCCGGGTTCTGTGTGACATGGAAGTCACTATGATTTTTCTTCTTGTGTCTTCACAGACGCTATCAGCACACACCATCAGCTGTCACCTTGAACTCTAGGCACTGGAGCTAGGCACACAGGAGGAGTGGGGTACGGGTGGTGGGGGGAACCATCACCAGCCCATAGTGTAATGCTGGGCCTCAGCTGGCGTTTCTCAGGGCCTGTGGTTCTCTGTGCTTCACTACTCCTCAGAGCTCCCACAGGGGACCAGGACAGCATAGTTCATCCCCAATTTGCAGGTGCAGCTTGAGCTCAGGGTCACAAAGACCCAAAGGCTAAGTGCCACACGTCCAGCTCTGAACCTTTCTTGGTTCCTGTAGCAACAAGGAACAAGCCCAGAAGAGGCCACCATGAGCCAGCCACCCTGCTAAGGGGCAGCACATAGCAGTAGATTTTATCCTCCTGAAAGTCCTTCGAGGCCCATGCATAGACACACAGGAAATTACTGACTCAAGGCCACTCAGAGCTAGAGAGGGGCAAGCCCACATCTTGATCTGTTTTTATCACTGTGTCACACTGCAGCTAACGGTCCATTGGGAAAGGGAGGGAAGACAGGGACAGAGACAGAAGGAGCTGTGTGAGCCGTGTGCTGCTGCGTATCTGTCTCTAAGGCTGCGTGCAGGTGTGAGCAGGGGAGTGCATCAGTGTGCATGTACACACTTGAACGTGTGTGCACAAGAGCCTCTGCCCCTGCAGGAGGATTTCCCCGTGTGCTGACATCCCTGCTTTCTGTGAACATAGGCACACATCCACATCCAGGTGTGGTTTGGGGGATGTGCCTAGGTGTTCGAGCCCCGGTGACTATGGGTACAAATGGGTTTGTCCAGCTTGTCACAAGTGTGTATGTGTATGGGGGGGGGGGATGGTTAGTGTATGCTATTATTTGTAACTTGGGTGTGTGCCTATACAGACAGACTCAGTTTTGAGAATAGGTACACCCCCTTAAGAATGGCTATGTTGGGTATGCCTAGAGGTGTATATCCCCATTGGGATCAGTTTGGTCCGGCTCTACTCCAGCCAGGGCTCCACAGAAAAGAGCCAGGGAGCCCCACTATTAGAAAAGTCTCTTTGCAGAGAGTTCCAAGTTCTTCCCCATCTGTCACCAGAGACTGCAGAATCGTGGGGTGAACTCCGAGTCTCAGTTCTTTTCCCTTTTGCTTTGGGTCGTTCATAGGTTTGTGTATAGCACCTTAGCAAGACACCAAGTGCAACCGTCTGCAGCCCACAGGTGGCCTGGAGCTGGAGGATGAGAAAAGAGCACTTCCAGATGAGCAGGTGCCAGGGCCGGCTGGCTTCTATCTTGCCTTAGCCCTGGCCCTGCCCAGACTGAACTCACATTTCAGGAACCAACGGTACAAAAGATACTGAGGCAGGAGCTTCATAGTGGGGAGGCAGGAGAGAGAAGAGAGGACAATGGTGGCCTTGGCTGGCATGCTGTTTCAGAGGACCTTGGTTTATATGCCACTCCTGAGTTATGAATCTATTTATATATGGAACTCAGAAATATACTGACCTTTGAAGAGACACATGGTCAACCAGATAGTTACTCAGTGTCACTTGCACAGTTCCAGGGATGGGCAACTCCCTGGCTCCCGGAGCAGCTGCTTTCTGTAGCTACTATGATGATTCATGGTCACTGTCAACTTGGTGGGATCTGGGCTCACCTAAGAGATGGGTCTCTGGGCAAGTCTGAGGAGCATTATCTTAATTACATTCATTGCTGCGGGAAGACTCATCTTAACCATAGGCCAGACTATTCCTCGAATAGGGGCATCCTGACCTGTGTAAGTCGGGAACATGTGCCAGGCAGCAGCAGGCATGCTTTCCTCCCTCTCTGCTTCTTGATTGTGGATGCGATGTGACCAGCTGTCTCCGGCTCCTCCTGCTTTGACCTCCCCGCCATGATGGACTGTAGCTTGAACTGTGAGATGAAATAAGCCCTTTCTCCCTTGAGTGGTCAGGGTATTTTATCACAGCAACAGGAACAGAAACGAATACAGGCACCTGCTAGGAAGTCAGGTTAGTCAGCATTTCCTGAGCCACTGTGTGTGCCCAGCACCTACACAGACCAGCATCCCCCTCGACTCCAACACAACCTGCAGAAGTAGGGATGGTTTCCCTTTAACTGAGCCCCTCATTTCCTTTTACAGCTCCTCAAATTCTGAGACACAAAGTTTAATCACCAAGATACTGAGGAAGCGAGAAAGAGAAGGAAAGAAATCTCTTTCTTGGTGTATGACAAAGTCTGGATGGGAAGCTGGGGCTTTCCTGCCCAGGACATCCCTGATTGTCAGCCAGAAACAGTGTCAAGTTCTCCAGCAATGCCAGCAAGAAGGGTGTGTGTTATAACTCCACCTGTATCTCTGGCTAAAATATTGGTGGTGGGAGATCGGGAGAAACAAAGGCAAAAGCAGAAGGTCCAGGGGGAGAGGGGTTCGGAGACAGGAGTGATAGAAATAAAGACGAAGAGAAATGCGCACAGAGCAGAAAGAGATGGAGAAATAAACACAGAGGCGGAGAGTGAGTCATAGCAACAGTCTCAGAGACAAAGGTATGAGCTGCAGAGAGGACCATTAAGGGTGCTCCTAGAGATGGGGAGAGATGTTCACTGGAGTGGTGGTCACCGCAGAAGGAAGAGGAACAGAGACCTGGAAAGCCAGGCATGTCAGGGATGATCAGGGAGCACTCATGCTTCCTACCGTTCTGCTTAACTCGAAAAGGGAGGAGGGGGAGGAGAAGGAGGGGGAGAAAAGCAGGGAGGGTGGTGGGAGGGAGGAAAGGAGGAAGAAAGGAAGGAGCAAGGGAAGGAGTGAGGGAAAGGTGGGAGAGAAAAGAGGCGAAGGGAGGGATGGAGAGAGGGAAAAATGGGAAGGCTGGATGTCACGTTCAAGGAAGCTGCTTAGGCAGTAACTACTGGTGAGCGTAAAAGTCAAATTCTGAAGGTAAGCCATTATGGAAGGGAGTTGTAATCACATCAAAGACCCAGGTGCAATTCCTTTTGGGGTCTTTAGTGCGCCACCTGGTTTCCATGCCCTATGCCCCTCTGCCATCTTGTTCCTGGGCTTTCCTTGTGACCTGCTGTAACCAGTAGCAAATGGCAGATGTGATATTATGCCGGTTCCAAGCCTAAGCCTTACAGACTAGGCAGTTCCCATGTGCCTGTGATCTGGGGGGACACGTGAATGCATTGAGGTCACATGTCCTTACTGTTGGAAGGATGCCCCAGGGAGCCACCAGGAGAGACCACTTAAAGGGCAAGGCACTCCACCAAAAGGGAGAACCAAGGCCCCAGACGCCAGACCCAACTCAAGCTATGGCACAGCTTTCTGTGGAAACCTCCCAGAGCAGAGCTGAGCTCTGAGCTTACCCACCAAGCCCTGCCCTAACTGCAGAATCCTGAGAAAATAACAAAACAGTCATTTCCTTACATGTATATATTTGTTTTATTGGAGTGGTCTGAGGGTGCCACGGCGCATGTGTGGAGCCCAGAGGCCAACTAGAGGGAGTTGGTCCTCTCCTTCCACCATGTGGGTTCCAGGAATTGATCTCACCTTATCAGGCTTGGCAGCAAGCACCTTTGCCCACTGAGCCATCTCACTG
>CABHPR010129575.1:8934-33581 GCA_902168415.1 Peromyscus melanophrys | reverse complement strand
AGAGAGAGAGAGAGAGAGAGAGAGAGAGAGAGAGAGAGAGAGAGAGAGGCAGACAGACAGACAGACCTTGGAACCCCCTGTCTTAAATGGGGTGTCTCCATCAAATCTTTCCTTTCAAGTTTCAGGGAATCTGTGGAAGGGAAGATGGAAAGAGCATAAGAACCAGAGCGGATGGAGGATACCAAGAAAACAAAGGCCTCTGTATCAACACCAGCAAAGCTCAAATGAACTTAGAAAGACTGACACAGTACGCCCAGGGTTTTCATCGGTCTCCACCAGGTCCCCTGCGCATATATTATGGCTTCCAGTTTATTCTTTTATAGCATTCCCAAGTGGCAAATGAGTGGCTCTCTAATGTTCGGTCTTCTCTTGGGCTCTTTTCCATTTGTTTGTTTATTTTGTCCTATTTCAATGTGTTAGTTTTTTGTTTTATCTTATTACACACTATAAGTCTTAAAAACCCTTTGCTGGTGTTGTTTTCTAAGGAGACATAAAGGTAGTGGATCCAGATGTCAGGGTAGGTGATGAGGAAATGGGAGGAGTAGCAGGAGGGGAAACTTGCATCAGGATATATTATGTGAAAAAAATAAACAAAAAGGAAATTCTGCAAAAAAAGTATATTTTACTCATGTATATGTGTGTATCTATGTTTTTTATTTTGTGTGTGTGTGTATGCCACATGTTTGTGGTTGCCCACTGAGGCTAGAAAAGGGCATCAGCTCCCTGGAGTTGGAGCTCCCTGCAGTTGTAAGTTGTCCAAAGTGAGTGTTGTGAACGGAACTCAGGTTTTCCGGAAGAGCAATAAATGGTCTTAACCACTGAGCCATCTCTTTAGACCCACTGTCACTTTTTTCTTAAAGACAAATGTCAGGAAGAGTTCAAACAGAAAGAGATTTAATTTTAGTATTTCTGAGTATCAGTGAAAAGTAATGGGGGTGGGGAGGAAAGTGGTTATGCCTGGTCCATGTATAAATTTATCATTTGTAAATATGCTTTCTAATTCTGAAACTACTCAAAAAGCAAATTTAGTAATTCAGCAAACTTGAACACAAAACATAACTACTGTGGTTTATCTATTTTAGTTTCATCCCTGTATACCAGGAAGGAGCTCAGAAGAGCATTTTCATGATCTTTGACATCACTGGGAGTTTCTTTTTAGAAAAGAATGCTGCACAATGTGTGATTCACCCCTGCTTTGGGGATGCTCGTTGGCTTCATTCCACATGTGCAAGTACATCCACATATGAGTAGCAGCAGAAAGTGGACCCAGCAGCAGCTTCTGCTAGCCACATTTTAGGAGGAATTTTAAAACACATCAAACACTTGAAACTTAGTCTCTTCAAAGTTTTCTCAGAAACTTTCCCCCAGACACCACATGAGTTTAAATATTAAGTACTGAGCATAGTACTGACATTTGGTCAATAAATGATTCTCAGAAAAATATTTTATAATCCTCCAAAAAAAACCACACAGTAAAGGGCTGATGAAAATGCTATTTTTTTTGTATTCCATAAGCGTTATTTGATGGTAAACATAATAATTGTTCAAAAGTAATGACCTAGATAGGACAAATAACTTTACCAATTATCTGCATCCATTGCAAAAAGCTGAGAATCAAGTTGAAAATGAATTTGGAAAAAAACAAAACAATTGCGTGAATTTCCTGAAGTGTTTGTGACTTATTTTACTTGCTACATATAATGAAATGCATGATATATTGTGTATCCTTGGTAACAAATGAGCTGGTTTGCGGCACTAATACAAGAGCTCAATGAGAATCCTGCATGCTTTTTTTTTTGTGTGTGTGTCTACACCTGTCTCTACTTAGTTTGATACATTTCTGTATTTCTGTATCATCTAATTTTAGAATGGAATTCTTACTCCTGTGAGGTCTGTGTCTATTAGGAATGTGTTCTGGGCACCTACATTACACATATAATTGCATCAGTTTCAAATGCTGAGATCAAAAATATGAAACTAAGCTGGGTTCATATCATAAGACTATCCCCTCAACTGCTTATATATGTAGAATACATCCTTTATATAAAATTATTTATGTACATAAAGTTTAAAGGGTAAGAAACTTTCTATGAGTATTTGATAATATAACACAATAATACGTTTATTCTGCAGACTATTTCCAGTGTACCATGCTTGATAATCATTTACATTCTATCATTACATTATTGTTTCCAGTATCACTATAATATAATACTAAATAAAAATCATAAAATACATATTTAAAAGACTGATTCCTAATAGGTATATACAAAGGCAATAATGAAATACTTAAATACATTAACATGTGGAACTTGAATATTGATGAAAATTTTAAAAATTTAGTTAATAAAAGAAATTTCTTTACCATCCACTTTTACCTTACAGACAAGCTAATCAACTTTACTGCAGAAATATAGGGCACCTTTAAATTGTGCTGTTATCCTTTCAAAGAATGTTCCTTTCAACTGAATGTAATAGATGAACCATTGTTCTTTGAAAGTGTTGGAAATAATTCAGGAAAAGTATAAGGACAAAAGGAAGAAAGTATTGTGGAGGAACCACACAGAAAAGCAGGAAGAGAGAGAAACCCTGCTGGGAAGAAACAGAGAAAAACAGTAAGAAAAACTACAGTTATTCTTCTCATACTGGGCCAGAAGATGGTTTATTTACAGTAAAGATTATTAATCAACTTAATCTGCCCTGGGGACTGTTTTGTTTTTCACATTATTCTGTTAAGTAATAAGTTTCCTTTGCCTGAAACAAAAGGCAGTCTGAAGCAGTGCCGTCCAGTGAAGGAGCTCCTTTTTCGTCCTGGCTTTTAGTAATTTTTCCACCTAAGTGAAGAAACAGCAAAGTTTATCTTCACACAAGTGAAGCACACAGTTCTGCATTTCATCCTGAGTGGGAGATTCAGGAGCTGACCACGGGACGGTGTTATCTGGTCATGTTTTGTGTTTTATATCTGTCCTTCTCTGCTCAGTTAATTTTATTTCTGTCCTCCTTAGGAGGGAGGGAGGGGGAAAGGGTTGTTTGAAGGAGAAATTGTTTCAATGCATTTCACTTTAATATTTTTAAAAATTCAGTTCATCCTATAGCATACAAGTGCATGAAGGAAGGACAAAATCTTTGCATTATATATGTACAGATGTGTTTAAGTAGAACCAGCTCAAAACTGTGCTGGATTAAATTTAATTTCTCTCACCCCAGGGTGCATTCTAGTGTCATATCAAATTATATGCCTTATTTTTTAAAGCCAATAACAGTATTTTTGTGTCATGTGTGGAGACATGAAGACAGACAGAAATGTTTTTATAATAATTTCTCCATTAAGTTCTTTCTTGCATATTTCAAATTTAGACTTTTTTATACAATTTGGCTTCATATACATTAACAATGTATGATAGCCAAAGATGGATAGTGGAAAAAAGAGCCAATGCAATTTTCATGAAAAATTAAAATATAACTGTATATTAGAATTCTTGAGAAACAATTAATCTACCACATATTTTATTTAAAGTTCTGTAAAATCACAAAGAATAATATTCAAGTTCCTATACAAAACAAAGTGAAATGAAATTTTCATAACTTTGTATAAATTAGAAAGCATATTTTCAATTATACCAGATAAAACAGCTTGCAATTTTTGGAACATCCAAATCTCCAAAAGGAACTAGGTGCTTTATCAAGCTCCTGCTCTCCCTCGTGGGCATGGTCGGGGCCTCCCATTGTGCTATGGGTGCTCCCTGACTCTCTACTAGGAGAGTAAGGGCACATGTCTGGGTCTGGTGAGGGGGTTCTTACCCTTGCATGTCTGTGACGGAGGGAATCCAAGCTTGATGTCAGTGCTCTGCTACTTCCTGCTTCAAACACACCATCAAGGGATTGCCCTCCACACAGGTTGTTCACGAACATTGATTAGATTAACCAGGGTAAGGTCATAATAGTGGCATAGTTAACCTCTACACATTTAAGTAGAAAATTATGGATTCTTCCATAATTAGTCTCTCCTTTTTACTTTGTATTCTAAAATGTTTTAATAAGTGGCACATAGGCTCCCCATGGAGAACCTACTACTATTATCCTGATAAATGGATATAATATTAAAATTACTCCTAATGCCATATTGCTATGCCCGTAGATCAGTGCATTGCTGAACCCTCATCAGATGGTCAAATTTTATTCCATCTGATTTCAAGCTGAACTCTCCATGATTTCAGGGTAAATTATCTATCATATTTATTTGGGGTCTCATCCCAAACTAATTGTCTTTCCCAGATTGGCTACCAAATTTATATTAAGCAAAAACTCAAAAATTCTGTGGTAACTAGAGCGTTTCTTTACCCACTAGTGTGCACTGCCCTCACAGACAAAATGGCAGCACTGTCACTTTATAGAACCTCATCCCTGACTGGGCTGCTTCTAGAAAGCAACCAGTCCCACCTAAATGTCCATGATGCCAAGATTGTATAGCACTGCCTTTCAATAGAACACTGGTTCATGAGATTCATATGATAGTGTGTCTTTCTCATACTCTCCTTGAAAACTATTATGAAAACCATCTCCTTTGCAATTTAGAATATTAGAATAAATACATTTTGTGCTCTTTGTTGAATTGCTTATCTGCTTGGACATTACATAGACACACAGTAAATTTCTACATCTCAGGTCAGTGTTAGATTGTCAGTTTAAGAGAACAGATGATGTAACATTGCAGAAAAGGTTTAAGAACTGTTTAAAACTTAAAAGCATGATTTCCACGAGGGCTTTCTAATGTCATATATATCCCTCAACTTCCCGGTGAAGATAAGAGCGTTTGAAAGGCTTGAGATGCTCTGTTTGAAAGTGCAATTTTCCCTTTAATGCTTAGGGATCAAGCTACAATTGCTGTGATTAATTGAAACAATACATTTAAATGTTGCCAAGCAGCTGCTACTTTATTAAAGGAGGCATTTCCCTCCAAGAGTCTCTTTGTTTCAAGCAACATGCTCTGATCCCCAGACACAGGTGGTTAGGTGGCACATACCCAGCCAGTTCCCGTAATGTACAGTTCCTCTTAGAGACGTATCACAATAACAGTTTAATTTTTACTGTCCCCACTTGGGTTCTTATGAGGGTATTATATCTAGAGGAGGGCAATTAAGGTTTGTGTTAGCAAGAGCTGGTGATCATGGCTCACCCCTGACCTTCAGGCTAATGAGAAGTTCCTCTGGGTAGCTGGCTTCTCTTAAGTCAGCCCTGCGCTGTGTAATCTTTATTGCACAAAATGACATTTGAAGTTTGTTTTACATGAGCAAGTAGGAGAACATTATTTCTGCAGTGAGCAATAATTATCTGCCTCCTAGCTGAAAATGCACGCTGTGGATAAATTGTGTTCATCTGGTAGCCTTTGTTTGTAAGACAAGTTAATTAAAAGAGGAATGCTGAAAAATATGTTTGCCCACTGAGTGCTGATGGAGTAATAATATTACTTTACAAGAAAACATTATGTGCAAAACAACTTTGATTTTATTCTAGACTTATGAGATAAATTGAGGTAAATACAATGTTTCCACAAGCAAAATTTAATCTCTCTCTCTCTCTCTCTCTCTCTCTCTCTCTCTCTCTCTCTCTCTCTCTCTCTCACACACACACACACACACACACACACACACACACACACACACATACACACACACACACACACACGCATCAAATGAGACAAATTTTCTATTCATCCTAATAAAGTAATAAAAGTATAAATGTCTCTGTACCCAGGTGGCATTTGTGCTATTTAGTCTGGACAAGACATTGAACCTAGTAATATGCCCTTAGTAAGATGTTCAAGTATTTCTCTACACAGAATATTGTTTTCCAGGATGTTACAGGGATCTATATCTTTCCTCAAAATGTATACATTGTTCAATATAAACACCTAATAGTTATGGCAAATATACTTTGCAAAAAGCATGCTTCTAGATATACATTAAAAACTAATTTCCTATTTTTTATAAAGAGGTCAATACCTTAAATGGGAATTACTAGAAATAACTGACTAATTTTTGATGGAGAAATTTTTCTTCTTTAAAAATATCTCAAAATTAAACCTATAGTTCAGTCATTGAAAGCAGGGCTAATACTTTGTGGAAAATTACTTTTCCTTTGGTTTATACCAATGTCAAAAAAATCACTTTTTATTTGTTTATTAAAACAGTAAGTGGGCCAGGCGGTGGTGGCGCACGCCTTTAATCCCAGCACTCGGGAGGCAGAGCCAGGCGGATCTCTGTGAGTTCAAGGCCAGCCTGGGTTACCAAGTGAGTTCCAGGAAAGGCGCAAAGATAAAAAGAAAACCCTTTTCCCAAAAACGAAAAACCAAAAAAAAAAAAAAAAACAGTAAGTGATTGGAGAGCAGATTTTTAAAACAAAATCCAATCACCATATTCTTGCTTCATGAAAAGGAGATACATACTTTCCAAGAACATGTTTCTTGTTTCTAGGTGATAAATTAATACTTTCATCTAATGAGGAGATCGTTGTTTAATGATTTTTTTTGTCTCCATTGTTCCTTCAATTGGTGTGACTTTCCTTATTGTTCTACACCAAAAGCCAACCTTCAGCCAGACATGGGCTTCATGATCTTAAGCTCAGCAATAAGGCGGTTGAGGAAGGAAGATTGTGAGGTTCACCCAGCCTGAGTGACTCAGCAGGAATCTGAATTCATCAACAAACAGACGTTCCTGAAAATGCTAAATGGAATTATCAAGGTTGGTCAATAGATCTCATCTTTTCTGTTTAGTTTAAAATTGTGTTTATCTCCAAAAAAATAAAATAAAAAATTTTAAATGACAATATAATGCACATTTTACAATAAATTACATGAACTAATACGATATGTGTTTCAGATACATAAATGCTGGTGACAAAAATATTTGACCTTTATGTGCGTGTAAGGGTAAGTTTTTGTCAGTTTATCTATTAAAAAGAGCATATTTGAATTAGAAAATGTATCTACCTAAAATATATTATGATTTCATAGTCATGAGCTGCATATTTTGATCCAAAGCCTTACAAACTGGAGGTGAACTGTACATGGTCCTTTTTTGAAGCACTTTCACAATTTTCATGGTAATATGCAGCTGCCTGCTTCTGAATTATTTTGACACAGTCACTTGAGATTCTCTATTTCCAGCTCAGGCTGTTTGTAAATTTTATGAAATATATAGAAAATATCTCTTTGCATGCACACTCTGCCAATCACACATCCACACAAGATATACATAAAATTTCAGAAGATAATGGGCAGCTTGAAGCTGTAGGTTTCATGAACTTAAGACAAAAAACATCTGATACATCTTCATAGTTTACAATACAGCAGCCATTTTAAATTACTCTCTATCTCTCCACCAAATATCTTCCATTATTTGCAATTGTCAGGAAAAGGTGATCATTGGGTTGCCGTATTATTTTTACCCCTTAAAATGAATTAAAAGCTTTCAGGCAAGGTGGTTGTTGGTTTCTTATGTTTTGAAAATTGATCCTTTGAAAAATCAGTTCTAGTTTGAAAGATGTTGTAATCATAACTGTTCAGTCACTCACATATTCATAACCTTACTCCAATTTTTTTTTGTTTCTGAAATGCATTTCAGTTAAAACAATCTACTCTTAGAATGGAAGTCATCAGTAAAAGCCTTATAATCCCTTTTCTCTGGGATCTTTCTGTATGCTGTGAATATGTTTTGCTATGGTTGGTTAATAAAGAAGCTATTTATTAAGCTATCTGGCCTATGGCGAGTCATGTTATAGCCAGATGGTAACCTAAGAGAAAGAGAAGAAAAAGAAAGGAGAGACAGAGGAGACTCAATCCTGCCACTGAAGGAGCAACAAGATGCCAACAGACTGATAAAGCCACGGTCACATAGCAACATATAGATTAAGAGTAATGGGTTAATTTAAGATGAGTTAGCTAGCCAGAAGCTTAAGCCTTAGACCATACAGTTTGTAATTAATTAAAGCCTTTGCATATTTACTTGGGACCAAGCGGCTGTGGGATGTTATGTGGGAGAGATTTATCCTGACAGTGGGGGCCAGGTGGAACCAGAGAAACCTCTGGATATATTTAGTGCCCAGATGTGGTAGCAAGAATTTCTACCCAAAACCTGAGAAAGCTTTTAAAAAAGATTCTAAAATGGAGCTAAAAACAGCTTTCTAGTTGTCTCTCAGGCAAGCTGTAGTCTGTGGCCTTGAGCTACAATATGGTGGGTTTGCAGTGTGGGCTTGACCTACAGCACAGCAGATTCCTACTGCAGTACACAGAGGTGTCTCTAAGCTGTGCAGCACACTACATGGTGAATTTAGCTTTTGCTAGTACAGACAACAACAACAAAAATGATTTCTGGCCTACATACTGCTGGATGGAGGCATATACCCACTGCTTCCCAGACTTGGTGGTGAACATGCATCCCAGAGATGGTGGTAAATGTACCTCTGCCATGTTGGGAAGCTGAGGTGGACAGAGTCAAGAGCCAAAGTCACTGCAGAGCTTCACAGTTTAAAATCTTTCCTGGTCAGAGAAGGATTATAGATTCATAATAAGACAGATTCAGATGGAATAAAAATAAATGTTTTACAGTGTGTTTAAAAATATGCATAGGAGCTGGGCGGTGGTGGCATATGCCTTTAATCCCAGCACTTGGGAGGCAGAGACAGGTGGATCTCTGTGAGTTCAAGGCCAGCCTGGGCTACAGAGTGAGTTCCAGGAAAGGCACAAAAAGCTACACAGAGAAACCCTGTCTCTAAAAACCAAAACCAAAACAAAAACAAAACCAAAAAATACATAAATAAAAATAAAAATAAATATATGCATAGGCTTGGAAGAGAGAGGGAAAGGAAGATAGACAATTATATAAAGAAATAGTTTTAAAAAATAAAATCTTTAGAGAGACAGTAAAAATAATATAAAAAATAAACCATATAAAGATGGAAATTACACAGAGAGTCTGGATTATATTGTCTTTGGGATTTTTTTTGAATTTATTTTATTTTATTTTACAATATAATTCAACTTTACATATCAACCATAGATCCCCCCCGTTATCCCTCCTGCCACCCCGCCCCCCTCTCCCCGGCCCACTCCCCATTTCCATCTCCTCCAGGGCAAAGACTCCCCCGAGGATTGAGATCAACCTGGTGGACTCAGTCCAGGCAGGTCTAATCCCCTCCTCCTAGGCTGAGCCAAGGGTCTCTACTAAGCCCCAGGTTTCAAACAGCCAATTCATGCACTGAGCACAGGACCCGGTCCAGCTGCCTGGATGCCTCCTAAACAGATCAAGTCAATCAACTGTCTCACCCATTCAGAGGGCCTGATCCAGTTGGGGGCCCCTCAGCCATTGGTTCACAGTTCATGTGTTTCCATTCGTTTGGCCACTTGTACCTGTATACCATCCATCCCTGGTCCCAACAACTCTAGCTCACATAAACCCTCCTCCTTGCCAAATGGACTCCCGGAGCTCCACCCAGGGCCTGACCGTGGATATCTGCATCTAGTTCCCTCAGTCACTGGATGGGGTTTCTAGTATGACAATTAAGGTGTTTGGCCATCCTATCACCAGGGGAGGTCAGATGGGGCTATTTCTCGACTATTGCCAGCAGTCTATTGTGGGGGCATCTTTGTGGATTTCTGTGGGCCTCTCCAGCACTTTGCTCCTTCCTATTCTCATGTGGTCTTCATTTATCATGAAAATTCCTTGTGTTTCCTCTCTGTACTTGATCCAGTTGGGATCTCCCGCTCCCCCAAGTTCTCTTTCCCTCGCCCCTCATTACCCCCACTCACGTCCAGACTGTTCAGTCTTTGGGATTTTTAACTGTAGAAAGACATTTGATTGTAAAGGCTGCTAAGGTAAATCAACATATATATTTTAAAGGTATCTTGACTTCAAAACATGGTTATAAGGTTATGTTGCCTTGTAAAGAAGGCTCTGCTTTTGTTTCTACAGGAAGCAAGAAGCTATGGATTTGTTCCAAGTTAAGATGAATCAGATTTGATCAAGTGAGACCTCCTGAACCTTAACAGGTGGTACCCATCAAAAAGGTTATAGCCAGTCTTCCCAGGACTTGACTATTATCTCAAATTTTCTCAGGATCCTCAGAAGATTGTCAGCACCCCAATCAGCAGGAAGTAGCCTAGCACACTACACTCACATTCCTAAAAAAATGGATTATGGATATTTGTCTTTGTTTAGGTTGTTGGTTACAAATTGTTATTGGTCATAGTCAATCTCTTTCTAAAAGAAGATAGGGGGATATGATATAAAATTGTAGGATACAGTTATGATAGGATAAAAGGGTAGATTATTGAATCTACTTTTAAAGAGCAACAAGTTGGTTGAAATATTTTACATTGCTATGGATTTTAGTTTATTGATTCAATTTAAAGTTTTTTGTTATACTTCATGTATATTTTTAATCATTTAAGGTGTTAATTTATGTAGCTCATTTAAAATTATAATATATAATTAAAATACAAATTAATAGTCATCTATAATAGTCAAACTTATAGTCATGTTAATTAGGTTTTCTAGATATGCAGAGATACATTTCAGATAGATAGGTAATCTTCAAACACTTCAAAGATATATAGAATATAGCATTTAAAATGTTTTTAAGAACTTAGACTTTTCTAGAGAGTGAGACATATCTGCTCCTGACAGCACCAATTACTTCAAAAAAGATGATAGACATTGAAGACACTCCATATGGAGTTTGCTTTCTTTATGGCAAAAGTTAGCCATTTGGGCAAGAAACTTCTCTTGCCTGGACTGCTTGATAATATGCTATATAAACTGAACATGCAGAACCCATAGGAAAATGACCACCAAATTTTGCCAAAACAAGGCGAGATGGTCCTTCAGGTTCTTGCTTTACAGAGGAGACTGCCAGATATTCTGAAGGCCACAGGGAGAAGTGACTGAGAGACTCTAGGTCTATATAGGCTGAAGATGGATGCCCCCACATTTCAGAGGAACTTGGGTGACTGTCCAGGCAGCCAGCTGCCTCTGTTATTTCCAGAATTTTGGAAGTTGCTTACAAAGACTCCCTGTTTACCTAGGTAACATTATATCCTTCTGGGATCCTTGATGCAACTGAAGACTAGATAGTTATAATTATAGTTTTCGTTAGTTAGGATGAAAGGTAAATTAGATATGGAAATTTAGACTCAGAGAAATGAGATAGATAATAGAGTACTTTCTTCAATTTTGCCAACTACAAATAGGCTAGATATTGTAACTGTAGTTCTTGCTTGATAACTGTTCTATTATGTCATTTTATTATGTTAAAGTTAAAACCTTCCTTTTTAATTAGACAAAAAGGGGGAAGTGCTGTGGGATGTCTTTCTACATTCTGTGAAAATATGTTGCTATGATTAATTAATAATTAAGTTGTTGATTGATTAATTAATTAATAATTAGATAATTAATATTAACTAATAATTATTAATTAATAATAATGAGTTAATTTTAAAGCTGCTCTGGACTATGACAAGTCAGGTTATAGCTGAACAGGAAATCCAAGAGAAAGACAGGAAGAAGAAAGGAGAGGCAGAGGAGACTCAAGCCCGCCACTGAAAGAGCAGCAAGATGCTAGCAGACTGGTAAGGCCACAGTCATATGGCAACATATAGATTAAGAGAAATGGATTAATTTAAGATGAAAGTGTTAGCTAGCCAGAAGCTTAAGCCATAGATCACACAGTTTGTAATCAATATAAGCCTCTGTGTCTTTACTTGGGACCAAGCAGCTATTGGACGCAGGTGAGAGATGTTTGTCCTGAACGCGGGACCTGAGAAACTTCCAGCTATGTTTGCCCTTTCCTTGTTTTCAGGTTAAAACAAAACAAAACAAAACAAAAAAAACCAAAAAACTGAGAACAGGTACTCTAACATGATTCCCCTGTAGTTGGTGCAAAGGACTAAGTGAGAATCACCAAGTCTCAGGGAGAAGCAAGTATTGCTTGTCTAACTGAGAGCATATAAACTTTTTCATTTGCATTTTCTAATTACACAAATAGTTTCTCTAGTAGAATATTGTACAAACAACCAGGAAAATATTGTTGCCATGTATAGGGAAGAAGGCAACCCATATTCACATTGTTCTGTTAGGCAGGAGTTCTATTAGTAAACTCACATGCCCCATCGTATTACATTTAAATGTGTATCCAATCCCATTAAGCAAATAAATGCCTTTGTCTGTACCCTGAGTACAGGAACACATATGAAAGCTGTAATCATATATATATAACTTCTTTTCCAAATTGTATCACCTTCACTCAGCAACAATAAAATAGATGTACCATCTATTAACAAATGAATCATTCACAAATATGTGAATACAAAATCATACACATACATATTTACATGCACTTATACACTTCAATACAAAAACATATAAAGAGAAAAGGAAAGATGCAGAATATAAAGAAATGGTTGAAGATATATTTTATCTAACCAGCTAAAAATATTTGGTGGAAAAGAAAATATAGTAAAAAATAAAATAGGTAAAATTAAGTGGAATGGACTGTTATAATAAAAAAGTTTTTCATGGCAAAGTTTGGAAATCAGTATGAAAAATATTAATGTTAAACATGTGGCAAAAATACTGTGATAAAACAAAGAGTTATTTAGGCAAATCATTCCAAGTCCATCAACTATTTAATCTTAGGTAATATACTACACCCAAATTTCCTGGTGTAAGATAATGGTTGTATTCTGCACATGACTTATAAGCCACAAAATTTGGGAAGCATTGATTTAGACAATGTGTATATAATCTGATCAATAGAAGTTGGGATTTGAGAATCTAGTTCTAAAATTGCACACAACAAAGTTGCTATATACCTGTGTTTAATGAGTATGGGTCATCATAGGCTACTTGAGTTCCCTAAACCAGAGAACAGACTGATAGTAATTTTAACCCATGTAGTTTTCTATACCTTAGTCCTCCTCCAAGGAACTCACTGAGGGTGAGATTTACCTGGCTTAGAGAGATATTAAAAGGTATCCAGAAAGTGAGAATAGTCTGGCTAATAAAAATTATACTTTCACTGTCAAAATAGCTAGAAAGTGAGGAAAAAGGAAGAGTGAGGAGGAAGGGAAGAGCCTTGAACATAGACAAAATTCTTCCAGGGAAAACTCAGGGTCAGGGTCAGGGTCAGGGAAATCTCAGGCTCTCTCAGCTCTATAAAAATACCCTGAAGCAATTAAGGTCAAATGGGAGAAATATTATTGTATTTGTGTAGAAGAGCACACAACTTCACAACTTGGTTATCCAATACCGAATAGTCAGCCCTGAAAACATATACACCCCAGTTGCATTATATAGAGAGTGAATTTATGTATTTATGAATATATGTGTATGTGTCTGTGTGTTTATATATTCACAAATGTGTGTGTGTGTGTGACAATAATTAATGAAAAAAAAAAGAGGCTGTAATTTTGAAAGAGAGCCAGTAGGGATGTATGGGATGGGTTCGAGGGAGGATAGCAAAGGGGGAAATGGTGTGATATAATCTCAAAATAGTAGATTAAAACAAATAATTAAAAATTTTAAAGAAGAGTCTAAAAAATAATAAAAAATTTTTAGGTGTGCTGCTGTTTGTAAGCCTTGCTGTGATACTGTGATACTGCAGTGGTCTCTTAAGACCTCTTTCTTTGTAGTTATTCACCACACTCTCACCTGTGAGCCTGCTTTGCGTAGAAATTCTTCATATAGCACATCTCTGAAAGCTGCAACAGCGTTCTCCCATCTGCATATATGACACCATGTTTTCTTTTTTCCATTCCTCTCAATTCTCATATGTACTGCTCTCTTCCTCTATCAATAGTACATTACAACTCATGGGGTTTCTGTGTTTTTTTTTTCTTTCATAACAAATTATTTGGGAACACTTACAGGGGAGATAGTAGTGTTGTGAAAGAGGAGATAGTTTTCCTCTTTCTCTTTGAAATTATGTACTCTGCATGTGTTAAGATTTCCTAAATAATACCACAAATTGCTCCATTTTGGCATGCTCCATAGTCATTGTCCTTTACCCAAAGAGGAGATCATTCTCTATACTTCCAGATGCTTTAGATTTCTTTCCATCAGGTCTTGAGACATGGAATCATCAGCATTGCCCTGAGAGGCAACCAATGAAGCACTAAAGTACCTGATGTCCACAGTAAACTTC
Source organism: Peromyscus melanophrys (assembly GCA_902168415.1). NCBI lineage: Eukaryota > Metazoa > Chordata > Mammalia > Rodentia > Cricetidae > Peromyscus > Peromyscus melanophrys. The sequence continues at coordinate 19,385 of CABHPR010129575.1, read as the reverse complement.
CAAGGAAAACATCTTGTGTGCATGAAAAGACCACACACATTAAGCAGGCATTAAGGGGGTCTAGGAAAAATAGCATCCTCCATCACTATTTCTTTTGGAAGTAGTTATAAGTGCATTATCATTCTTGAGAAATATAAATATTAAAAGTTTGCAGGGTCTCTTAAGCTCATTTTACTCTGAGGAATAATGAGATAACTTTTTGATTCTACTCATTTTCTTCCTTCCTTCCTTCCTTCCTTCCTTCCTTCCTTCCTTCCTTCCTTCCTCTGTCCCTCCCTTTCTTCCTCCCTTCCTTCCTCCCTCCCTCCCGCCCCACCTCCCTCCTTTTTTTCTTCCTTCCTTTCTTACTTTCATCTTTTAAAGTTTTTTTACTTAACATTTTAAAATAAGGTTATCACTTATTCTTTGAGTATATCACATAATATATTATGATCATATACATTTCCCTCCCCAACTTCTTTCCAACCCTACCCCTCACTAACACATGCCTAACTACTGAATTTTATTATTTTTCTCTCTTTATAAGGAAATAAAAATGTTTTAAATAAAAAAACTATGAGATCCAGTTTGTGTATAGGGTATATGTGGAATAGTCCATATATAACATCACTCCATTAAAGGAAATTACCTTTTTTTTCACCCAGCAGTAATCAAATGCCAGTAGTTCCTTTGCCAGTAGAAGTAGAAATTTGTGCCTACATCCCATCCTTCATGCTGGGATTTTGTCTGGTTGGAGTTTCTGCAGGTTCCGTGCATGCTGTCATAAGCATCAAGAGTTCATAAGTGTATCTGTCCTGTTGTGTGTGGAAAAAACTGTTTCCTTGAAGTCACATATCACCTGAGGTGATGTGACAAATACAATCACATCACTCTGTGGATTGGAGTCGTTTCTTGACCCCTACAGACACTGCACCAACCACAAAACAATGTCAGCACAGACACTGTTATTTAAATAAACAAATGGTGACACATGTACAACACACACAGAGTATTCACACTGCTTTCATTGCTATGTTCTGTGGTGGTATTGTGTTCCAAAATATTGTGTACCTTAATAAACTTATCTGGGGTCAGAGACAGAACAGCCACAATATTAAACAGAGGTTAGGCAGTGGTAGCACACGCCTTTAATCCTAGCATTCCAGAGACAGAAATCCCTCTGGATCTCTGTGAGTTCAAGGCCACATGGGAAACGGCCAGGCGTGGTGACCCACGCCTTTAATCCCAGAAAGCACGCCTTCAATCCCAGGGAGTGGTGGTAGAAAGCAGAAAGGTATATAAGGCGTGAGGACCAGAAACTAGAGGCATTTGCCCTGGAGAGGCATTTGGCCTGGAGAAGCATTTGGGCTTCTAGCAGCAGTTCAGCTGAGAGTCATTTGGATATGAGGACATAGAGAGGCTTCCAGTCTGAGAAAGCAAGACCAGCTGAAGATCCAGCAAGGTGAGATAGCTGTGGCTTGTTCTATTTCTCTGACCTTCCAGCATTTCACCCCAATAACTGGCCTCGGGTTTGATTTTATTAATAAGAACTTTTAAGACTCATGCTTCAATGTTCACTTTTTTTTTTACATTTACTATTTTTTGGAGGCGATGTATTTTTGAGAATTTCATGCATGATATAAGTTCCAACTTTTCATTTAACTTCTGTTTCCTTGAAGTTTGGTTCACAGGTAAATCGGCATGCATATATGTGTGTAGAAATACATACATACATACATACATATATATGTATATATATATATATAATGTCTAGCATTGAACTTTAAAATATACTCATACAATATACTAGGAAACAACTAGCACAGTTAAGATAATTAAAATATCCATTGTTTTTCCTTTTACTTGGCTTCTCTCTCATGTTCAGAATGCAGGCAATATAACAAGCTCCCTTAACAAGCTACACAACATTGTTAACCTCCATCCTTTATCTCACCTCTCACTTTACTAAAGGCTAGTTCTGGATCTGAAATTAAGATGGAAAATGTAGACACATAAATCATTTTCCATCCATTTCTTGTACACTCTTTCAGTTTATTTCATCTGCCAATAAAAATCAAGTATGATGTCAGAATTTGAAGCTGTGTTACTTGGTTTCCTGACCATAATTAATGCATAGGCTGTGATTTATTTCTCACTTACATTACTGCATTAGTGTGAGCTGTTGATAAGCTGATTTACAGTGGTCGACAAGACCAGGGCTCACCCTTGGGCTGATTCATCATAGTTTGTATATTTGCTAACAAGCTGCCAAGTGAAGTCTTTGAAAATATAATGAATTTACAGTGTCTACCCATTATATCACACAAGGTGATTATTTAGGCAGTTTCTCATATATTTACATTCTTCATATTGAATTTCAGAACAGAATGAATTGAACTCTTGTCCAACAATGTAATGCTCAAATGCTTAGCAATGCTGAGAATAAAAACAATATTTTCTAAAAACTTATTTACTGTTACTGTAGTGCAATAATTTATATTTACTTTATAAAATATCAAAAATATAAAAGAAACATCAAGATGATAATGTCCAAGTTGATTTTATAGATATGAAAGTGAAGTGCCAAGAGTTAGATATAGCCTGACCATTCTCACATAGTTAGTTTGAAACAGGATTTGGGAAAACCTCAAATATTTTTGAATTGACAAAGCCACTTTATTGGATACACTATTACATTGTAAATATATATTTGTTCTGAGAAAAATTAAAATAACTTTTATTATCTATAATTATATTAAAACTGGTTATAAATGGTCAGTCTTGAGATAATAAACATAGATGTAACACTATATGGACTGAGAAGATTATATTTAAGTATTAGTATACATATATACACATAATTATATATATATACAAAATTAGTATATAAAATATATGTATGTTTATAAAACAAGAAAAAGAGGAAATAAATTTGAGAGAGACCAACGGTGTACATGAGACCAGTAGGAGAAAGAAAAGCAAGGAGCAAATGATTTAATTATATTACTAATTTAAAAACATAAAAAAATATTTTCAGTAATTGTGTATTTTAAATTGACTAAGCAAATAATGCTATCTTTTCAATGGTCTTTGGTATTGTCTAAAAAAATCAATGTATGAATTTAGGGCAAAAATCAATCACAACTAATCAAAGAATACCTAATAGCATGCAAATGCTGTTTTATGAGAATGACTGATATTATTCATTGTATATAGAAAATATTGAGGACTTTTTAGAATAATTCTCTAAAAATTATATACTCTATTTCCTTTAAAACAACATTTGTAGGTTGTTACTAATGTAGCTTTGGGTATAGATTAGATATTTGACAACCATATTTAAGGTATTCTAGAGAAACACTTTCCATCATATTTTCATACATGTTGGTAATATATCTCTGATTTCATTACTCTTTCAGTACCCTTTGAATGTGTACATGGACATAACTATAATTAAGAACAAAATAATTTCTTGAGTTAGAAACTCAACTCCTTCCTACTTAATGAACGTCAGCTTCTATATTCACAATACTAAGATGACAATATTTGCTTGCTGAGGTGCTAAACCACTTATGAACCTTTATCCCCAGGTTAATATGCATCCTAGAAAGAGAACTAGAAATGTGTATTCAAACTACAGTATTACATGATTTTATTTTGTAGAATCTATTTTCTGTTTTCGAATTCTAATAATATCATTAAAATTTTCATGGCTCTAATTTCTTTAGGGTTAACTTTCAGTGGCAGATAGGAAAAGGATATTACAAATCAACTTTAATGATTTTTTTCACATGTGAAAATATGAATAGTTCTGCGTGGGAGCCCACAGTTACTCCAGCTTGTGGTTTGATTCCATCTTGACTTAAGGTCAGAGAGTTCAAGCTTGTTTTTGCTCCTCAAGGCTGAGTAACAGGATGATTGGCCAAAGGCGTGGTTACTAGAGGTTTTGCTCCTCAAGGCCAAATAACAGGATGTTTGACCAAAGGCGTAGTTACTAGATGTTTTGAGAATTAAGGAGGTATTTATGCTTGTTTGTTCCTTGAACTATGGTAAGGAAGTTTTTTGCACCCCTTGCTTTGAGTATAAAAAGACCATGAGAAATACATTCGGGGCTGTTGCAGTATTCACTGAGAGCTCTCCCGATTCTATCTTCTGTCTCTGTCTTTTCTTTTATTAAGAAATGTTTTATTCATTTTACAACCAACCACAGATCCCCCTCTCTTCCCTCCTCCCGCTCCCCCCAGCCTCCCCTCTGCCGCCAGCCCACTCCCCATTCCCTCCTCTGAAAAGATAATTAGCAAAGCCTGGTACATTCCCTTGAGGCAGGTCCAAGCCCCTCCCCCTGCATCAAGGCTGTGCAAGGTGTCCCACCATAGGTACTGGACTCCAAAAAAGCCAGCTCATTGCTCGTATATGAACTTTTCAAAAGCTATAAAAAAATTTGGTTTGTGATTAAAACCAAATTTAAAATTATCCTCACTCCTCTATCCATGTGCTATTTAACAGGTTGGCTGGTCCTGTTCTAGAAGGAGAAATCTTTTGAGTAAAAGAGTAAAAGATTTAAAGGATTGGATGATAGGTTTAACAGCTTCATTTAATACACATTTATATGTTTTAAATTTTAGATTATGTTTTAATTACAAACCAAAGATTTTTTTTATAACTTTTGAAAAGTTTGTATGAGTACTGTATGTCTCCTCCATAGTCTTGTCTTCCATACTCAGAATTTAATAACTAGTTAAGGGGCTCATCCATGGAGAAGACTGATTCTCCCATTCTCAATAGTCATAATTTATCTGTTTCAACTAGGGGTAAAGCCTTGTGATATTTTCCCAATCCACATTGGCATGTCAAGTGGTGTTGTCATTATTTGTGTCTTATTTGTGGGGGGCCCAAAACAGCTTGACCACACAGCAGCCATGACAGGCTTAGAGGCACAGACACAACTTCTATGACAGGCTTACTGGCAGGCAACACCCAGATCCAGGAAAAGCCATAAGCTGACCCCACCCAGGGAGGGCCTTCATCTAAGGGGATATACCTGATATTCCAAACATTCCTCCCACACACCTATACTCATATAGACAAATGTCAGCCAATCAGGATCCTGAGCCCAGGAAATCCCCTCATCCCAACCTCTGCTATGATTAAAAACCCCATGCTGCCTGGGCTTGGGGCTTTCTGATCACACCACTACATTGTATAGACAGAGAGATCAAGCTCAGTGAAATAAAGGCTCTTTACTTTTACATATGGCATTTGGTCTCCACTGTGGTATTGTGGGGGTCCCCATGATCTGGGCATAAGATTATTTAGATGACCACATTGTTGAAATTGTGTGGCCACACTGTCCCTGTTGTGTATAAAGGACATACTCTCACAGAAAACATGCTGTTCATCTACCTTTTAAAATCTTTCCTCCTCCTTTTTCTGTAGTATTCCCTAAACCTTACAGGTAGGAGTTATGTTGCATGTTGTCTCAGTTAGTGCTGAGACCTAATGGTCACTTGTTCTCTGAATTTTGACTAATTGTGTTTCTTGAACACAAAAGAATCTTCTTAGATGAGGAGTGTGAATTGTGTTTATATGTGGGTATAAGGATACATATTTAGAATGCAATTAGAAATGATGGGGCTTTGAAAGAATGGCTTAAGGATTAGAGGAAGGCCAGAGTTGTATGTATATAATACCCATGTTTCCATGTTCAGCTGTATATAGTAACCCCAACTCTGTTTACCTCTTTGTAATAAGCATGCAGACCCTTTGTATTACTGCATTTTCTCCAGCAGATTTCAGTCTACCCAATTCTCAGCTTTTTTATGTATCTATGTTCCTGTCTTTTCTTTCTGGCTATCTACTCAGGTCAATAAATAGAGCTGTGGTGGCTGTGGCAAGTGATGGTAATAGGTTTTGATATAATTTCCATGGCTTTATATGCAAAAATATCAAGCATGAATTTCCTCTAATTGAGCTGGACTTAACTGCATTTAAACAGCTGTTGGTTACCCCCAAGATGTAAGTACCACTACTGCATTTATTGCAGCCTGTGAGCTGTCTTGCTGGACTGTTCATTGTTGTGGTTTATAGGCTTTGTAAGTATGTATGATTATTGTTTGGTTTTCCTCCTCAACAGCTGACACAGCACCTTCCAATAATTTGACAGCTAGTCCTTATGGAGGAGTTTTCCAAGTCAAATCTACCCTGAATCTTCTAAGTTCTGTGTCCAAATTATGGTGTCAGCAACAATAGTGACTTACCTTCAAATATTGGAAGTCAACCAAGGGAAATAGCGATAGCTTATATTTTTTTTAGGATCTTGGACTGTCCTGATCAACAACTTGAAGTTTCCCATGTCTGGTATAGGGATGTGTATCAGATAGTCTATGTTGTAACTTCATTAAATATAGATATTTATATAAATATCAGTAAATATATATTTATATAGTTATGACCAGATCACAGGGCTCCCAAAGAACCACTATGGAGACCGAATCCCATATCTAAAAACAAAGAGCCTTTTTTTTCAAGCTCTGAGCTTGGTCTCTCTGTCTGATGCAGCAGTGAGAGCAAAGAGCCCTAAGCCCAGGTTGGGTAGAATTTTAATTACATCAGAAGTGAGGGTAAGGGAATTTCTAGGGTTCAGGACCCTGATTGGCTGACATTTGTCTAGGGGTATCTGTAAAACAGAAAACAGATGTGTGCTAGACTCAGGGACATCTGGCCATCTTATCTAAACTTATCTAATGGTTGGAATGTTTGGGATGTTAGGTACTTCCCCTTAGACGTAGGCCCTCCCTGGGTGAGGTCAGCTTATGGCTTTTCCTGGGTCTGGATGTTGCCTGCCAGTAAGTCTGTCACCGAAGCTGTCTGTGCCTGTAAGTCTATCATGGCGGCTGTGTGGTCAAGTTGTTTTGGGCCCCCCAATTTTATATATATATATATATAATGATTTTATAATTTATAATATGTATATAAGTCATAAATTATAATTTAATATATATAAATTTAAGTAAACAAAATGATATGATTTCTATGGCTTTATCAAACATAACTCATATTATTCATACCTCCTCCCCTCTATCTTCCTTTCTATTGCCCTCCTTCCCTACTTCCCAGTTAAAGCACCAGGCTGGCTAGTTCTGTCTACTTGACACCAGCTAGATTTAACTTCTGAAAGGAAGGAACCTCAGTTGAGACAATGTCTCATTAAGACATTTCCAGTTCTAGGACAATTTTCTAGTGATTGATGGGGGAAAACCCAACCCATTGTGAGTTGTACCATCCTTGTACTGGTGGTCCTGTGTTCTATAAGAAAGAGAGCTGAGCAAACCATGATGAGCAAGCCAGTAAGCTGCACTCCTCCAAGGCCTCTACATCAATTCCTGCCTCCAGGTTTCTACCCTGCTTCAGAACCTATCCCAACTTGTTTCAGTGATATATATGTAAGTGTAAGCCAAATAAACCCTTTCTTCCTCAAGTTTCTTTGGTCATGGTGTTTCATCACAACAATGGCAACCCTAACTAAGAGATGTTGGTACCAACATAGTAAAGTGTTACTGTGAAGACCTGACCATGTTTTGGGGAGAATTGTGGAAGGACTTTGGAATATTGGGCTAGAATAGCCATGTGTGTTGAGAGCTCTATAAGAATGTTCTATAAGAGCTTGTAAAATAAGAATGTTGAGAGCAGTGCTTACAACGGAGGCCTGATTTATGAAGTTTCAGAGGGAATTTTAAAGAATCTATGGGGCCATTTGTTATTTTGAATGAAGATTCTGTTGCTCTAGTTATCTGGGGATGAAGAGTTAGCCATGACTTTCAAAAGAGCAGCACCTTGAAGTGAAACCTTTGTGTTATCTGGACAATTGATGCTGGGTAGCTGGAACTAAAAAATTAGTGGTGATTAATAAGAGACAAGAATAATTGAGGTAAAGTGTTCAGGGAAGTGTCTCCTCAGAGTCAGCACACAGAAGCTGTGTTAAGAGGTGGCAAAGATTATACAAAGACCTTGTCTCAAAAACTTGGCGTGTAATAGTCACCCTGGCAGTACTGGTTCTGAAGGCATGGAGAGGTCTCAAAGAACAGCTGAGGCTTGGCACTGTGAGACACCATTGGTGAGGGTGGAATTTCAGTAGCAGTTGAAGACCCAGGGTTGAAGCAGTCATGCAGAGAAATAAAGCTTGCCACCCTGAAGAGAGCCCAGGAGGGACTTGTGATGAATGTGCACCTCATTGCCACAAGAAACCCCAGCATTTTGAACAAGCCAGTGCTCACCACAGGACCATCACCAAGGACAGCAGCAAGTGTGGAGTGGAACTGCCCTGAATCTAGGAGATAATCTATGCATGCAGAGCTGGGGGCAGAGCCAGAGAAGTGATGTAATCCCTTTGAAGGAGCCTAGAAGATCATGAATGGAACTCAGATATTGGATACTGAATTATTTTCACAACTGGAGCTTGGTTTTGCTTTAATTTGATTGTGATTGTGCTCTGGTTCTTCCTTCTTGAAGTAAGAAAGTATTGAATTTATTTTTGATTTTATAGAAGTCCACAGTTAAGAGGCTTTAAATTTTAAAGGACTTTGGATTTAAAAAGACTGGCTATTTTAAAGAGACTAAATATTTAAGTTTTTGAATTTTTAAAGACTATAGATTTTACAATTTGGAATGTTAGTATCGTAATGTTAATATTAATGTTTGATCTTGGGGAAGAGCAAGAAAGGGAAGGTTATAGTTTAGCAGTGATATGCTTGTGGTCCAGTTGACATGGGGTTTATTGTATTGTCTAGTATTTGTCAACTTAATACAAGCTAGAGTTATATGAAAGGAGGGAAACTTAATTGAGAAAATGTCTCCATAAGATCCTGTTGTAAGTCATTTCCTTAGTGATTCATGGGAGAGGGCCCTACCCACTGTGGATGGTGCCATCCTTGGGCTGGTTACCCTGGGTTCTATAGAAAAGCAGGCTGAGCAACCTATGATGAGCAAGCCAGTAAGCAGCACTACTCCATGACCCTTGCATCAGCTCTGTCTCCAGATTCCTGTGATATCTGAATTACTGTCTAGACAGCTTTGAAAGGAACGATGACATGTAAGTGTAAGCCGAATAAACTCTTCCCCAAGTTGCTTTGGTCACGGTGTTTCATCACAGCAATAGCAATGCTAAGGCAAGCCCATCCCCAATTTTTCACATTTCCTACCTCTTAGCATTTATTTTCCACTGTTCCCCTCTCTAGAATGCCTTATCCCTAAGCCCATGATCCATTTGTACCTGTTTTGAGTGGTTACTCACATCCAAAGATCCAGAACTTAGAACATGTAAGAAAGAACATGTACAATTATTTTTTTCTGGTTCTGGGATACTTCATTTTAACATTTCCTTGATCCATCTATTTACATAAGAATTTCACCATTATATTTTTAATTTCAGGTTAATAGAACTCTATTGTATATATGTACTATATTTTATCAGTACAGGAAAAGTTAAGTTGTTTCCTTTTGTTAATTGTAATAGAGATATAATGAACATGGCTGAACAAGAACCTATAGAGCCAATGTCTACTCCTTTGAGCATATGTCAAAGACTGGTATACCTGGGTCATATATATCTACTTTTTTCTCTTTATTAAAAAGAGGTTATTTTCTCATATACCTGATTACAATTTCCCCTCCTCTATACCTCCCAGTTGTTCCCCACCTCCCCTATCATCTGAATCCACTCTTTTTTACTCTCCTTAGAGTATAGGCTTCCAAGAGAAAACAAAACAAAACAAAATATAGTAGGGTAAAACAAAACCCATCACATTGACATTAAACAAGGATAAACCAACAGAAGAAAAAATATTCACAAGAAAAGTATCAAGAATCAGAGACCTAATGGAGACTATTGGGGTCCAGTCCCTTGACAGCTTTTCCCCAGGGTCCATGGAAGAATCTACAACCAGCTGATAATCTAATCTTTGGCAATATTAAATGAATCTACAAACACAATACTCTTGGTCCATTCACTTTAATTTTCTGAGTCAGTTCTCTCTCTACACAGCTTCTATTCTCCTCTTGTTCCAAGCTCCTTTCTTGCTGGATTTCTCTTTACATTCATCTGCTGTATCCTCTAAGTGATATGTTAATATCTTCATCTAGTTCTGGCCCATCTAATTTCTCATTCATCTAACTTTCCCGTCTTAGCTCCTCTCCCATCTCCTTCTCTCTCATCCTGTTCTTCCTCATCTTGTTCTTCCTCACCTGGCTCTTCCTCATTTTCTGCCTCATTCTTCTATTCTCTTCTAGTCCTCCAATCTAGTTCTCCGCCCATCTAGTTCTTCCTGTCTCAGTTCGTTCCTCTCCAGTTCTTACCCATCTAGTTCTACCATTCTCTTTTTTCTTCTCCATCTCTGAAAATAAAACTTCCTCTTATCCCTTTGGCCCTTATCTCTCCAAGCTATCTCTGCTCCCACCATTTTCTGGCAGGGCAGGGG